>VZRR01008209.1:37036-84228 GCA_013398015.1 Oreocharis arfaki | reverse complement strand
ATATCACAAAAATTAACTGTAATATGAAATATTAAGTTTGAAATGTTATATGTATACATAAAAGTACTGAGTTATTTGTGTCCTTATAAAAAGTAAGAGTATTTTTCAAAATTTCTTATCATGCTTTTAAAAATGGTACTGCACTGAGAGCCATGTAAGTTAAGTCACACTCACCTAAAAAGTCAGTGGTCAAGTTGTCAGCGTGGCTAGAAAATGTTTCAAACACATCAGTGTAAAATTAAATCCGAATAGAAAGTATATTTTAAAAAAACAGAAAACTAATTTCTTAAATCAAAGTCACTGCTAAGATATGATTTATCATAATTTTGTGTACATGGGAATAGTCTTATTCTCTTCTTTATGAAACCAGGTAAAATAAAAAGAAAGAACTGTGAAAAGCATGTATGATATGCTATTGTGGGTTAGATTTCTCAAATTAATTTCTTTCCATTTGTTGCATGCCGGACAAGTGGAGAGGGGGTGGTTTTCAAGCTGATTGAGAAACAAAAGCGTTACCCAAGACCTCTCTCATATCTCTGTAATGGTTTGGCCCAGGGGGATGAGAGTTTGGGAGTCTTGTCTGTGGGATGGGCTCTCCTGCTGGGGATCAACAGCAAACCTGCCAGTTGTGGTCATAACTACACCAAAGGGGAAAGTGCTTGCCAGGCAGAAAAAGGTCGTTATTGGATTTCCTGATTTTGTCATTGCTGTTGCGATTTTCGTCTGGTTTTATATATATATACACATATATATACATATATATTTATAGTCTAGTAAAGAGCTGTTATTCCTTTTCTTACATTTTGCCTGGAAGCCCTGTAATTTTGAAGTTATAATAATTTGGAGGGAGGTGGTCATCTTTCAATTCCAGGAAGTTCCCACATTCCTTGGCAGACATCTCTCTTTTAAGCCAGGACAGATGCCCATACTCTGCTAACTTGTGTCAAGTTAAGATTAAGCATGAATCCTTCTTATTTTCTTTTCTTTTTTGGTGGGAAACTGCTGTTCCACCATAAGATACTATTTGATGTCACTGGGATTAAATGTCACCTTTCTTAGTTGGTGAACTGGTAACATCACCTGTGAATTTGTAAAACAATCCAATAATGAAAGGTACTGTGGTAGGATTCACTCTGGCTGAATGCCAGGCACCTACCAAAACCACTCTATCACTCCTCTCCGCAACTGGATACAGGAGAGAAAATATAATAAAAGGTTCATGAGTTCAGATAAGGACAGAGAGGTATCACTCACCAAATACCGTCACAGGCAAAATGGACTCAGGTTGGGGAGATGAATTGAATTTATTACTAACAAGATCAGAGAAAGACACTAAGAGGTAAAAACAAATCTTAAAAACATCTTTCCCTTACCCCTCCCTCTGTCCCAGCTCTACCTCTTCCCCCCAACAGTGCAGAGAGACAGAGAATGGGGGGTTACAGTCATTTCATCACAAGTTGTTTCTGCCACTGCTCAGGGAGAGGAGTCTGTCCCCTGCTCCACTGTGAGGCCCTCCCATGGGAGACAGTTCTCCATGAAGTTCTCCAACATGAGACCATCCCATGGGCAACAGTTCTCCACAGACTGCTGAAGCACAGGTAACTCTACCATGGGGTTCAGTCCTTCAGGTAAAGCCTGCTCTAGTGTGGGTCCGCTATGAGGTCAAAAATCCAATCAGGAAAACTGCTGCAGCATGGGTCTCCGCCATGGGCTACATTTGGATCTCTGCAGTCCTCCACAGGCTGCAGGGGCATGTCTTCCTCACCGTGGTCTGCACCTTGGGCTGCAGGGGAATCTCTGCTCCGGCACCTGGAGCATCTCCTCCTCCTTTTGCACTAACCTTGGTGTCTGCAGAGCTGTTCCTCTCACATGTTCTCACCCCACTCTTGTTTGGCCGTAATTACACCTGGCCAATGACTATTATTTTTCCTCTTAAATGTGTCACAGAGGCATTACCAGCATTTGTGATTGGCTCGGCCTTGGCCAGCAGCAGGTCCATCATGGAGCCAACCGTCGTTGGCTCTGCCAGCCAGGGGGGAAGCTTCTAGCAGCTTCTCTCAGAAGCACCCCCTGTAGCCTCCCTCTTCCCCCCACAAAACCTGATTATGCAACACCAGTATAGGTACTATATAAGTATTCTTTATTATTTATATTCCAGTAGTACCAAGGAAGTGGAGATGAAGATTCTTCCACTTGGAGAAATTCTTCACGTTTCAAAAATGAATTGTCATGTAATGAAGACTTTCTCTTAAGTTCTTAAGTTTGTACATTATTTATGCACTCAAAATTAGATAGGATGAATATGGATTCCTGTATTCATTTTCATTATCTTGCCTGTCTTGCGCTACTTAACCATTTCAATTGTTTGGCTGGAAACAACAAGATAAATTATATTTCTTCAGGGTGTTTTTTTTTTTCCAGATTTGATTATGAACTTTTCTTTTTCCTATTTCATCTAATATGTCATTAAAATTTTTACTCAGTGTGAAAGACAGTGCTTCTCTTCTTTTTAAAGGCAACAGTTCTCTGGATTTGTCAGCTTTTACACTTTATTTACTTGAAATTAATGTTTACAACTGAAAAAAAAAAAACACTTTTCCATTTCGTTCATTTGTTTCTTTTGTTCATTTTTGTTTTGTTTTGGGTATTTTTAAAATCAAAATCCAGCTATTTATTTAAATATTGTAGGCACTTAAATAGTTTTGAAGGAGTGACACAGTAGTCTCTTACCTTGTTAACTTGCTGGTTTTACTTGAGTTGAATAAGTTCTCAAGTGGAACCAAAAACCACCTTGCCAAAAGCAAAACTACCTTATCTTAGCTTAAGTTTAACTTGGCTGGATGACAGGTGGCCACCAAAGCTGCTTTATCACTCCCCTTCTCAGCTGGACAGTAGAGAGAAAATATAATGAAAGGCTTCTGGGTCAAGATAAGAAGAGAGAGAGAGCATTCAGGACTTACTGTCACAGACAAAACAGACTCAACTGGGGAAATTAATTTAGTTTATTGCCAATAAAATTAGAGTAGAATAATCAACAATAAATAAATAAAAAACCAAAAACACTTTTTCCCACCCCTCCCCTCTTCCTGGGCCTAATGCTACTCCTGATTTTCTCTACCTCCTCCTGCCGCGTGGCGAAGGGCTAGGGAATGGGGGTTGCAGTCAGTTCATCACACATTATCTCTGCTGCTCCTTCCTCCTCAGGGGTAGGATCAAGAATAACAGTAAGAATTGCTGAACTAATTTCTTATTCTATAAATTTCTGTTAAGGTGTATCAAATTAAATAATAAAGCAGAATTATCTGAAGAAAAATTATTTTCCTTGCTCTAAACATTTTGAATCATAACATTTAAAGTGTTTGGTTTTTTTCCTAAAGTAAATATTTTTCATTGTGAAATTTTTTTTATTGTTCTTTAAAGTTTCCATTACCAGGAAAAATTATATGATAGGTAAAATTCTCTTCCCTAAAACCCACCCAAAATACAGAATTTTCCCATTTAGTTTCCACATTAAGTTTGGCTAGATTTTTCCGTGTTTCTCTCTATAGTACTGTCTCCTCTATGCCTTGAGGTTATCACTGTAAACCTCTTCAATCCATTTCTCAGCAAGTTTAGTATTTGGAAAGACCTAGGCTGTCATTCATAGGATTGAGGCTTTATGTCACAAAGGAAATAAAACTGTTTGATAGCACCTATTCTATCTATTTTATATCTGAAATAAACTCTAGCTCAGTGCTGAGGCATTTCAAAACCATCTGAAAGTTACTGTTGTATAGGCCCTGACTTGTGCTTTGGCTGTATTAACTGTTGTGTAGAAAAGATTGATGTTTATTTGCAGATTGGGCCAAATTCTCAAAGGTATAAAGCAAAAGGAAAATGTGGTTGTCTAACACTTTTCTATAGAAAAATAAAATCATATCTAGATGGAATAGAGTGCTTTAAAAAATAACGTGAACACAAGAACAACTAGGAAAAATTAAGTATCTAACCATTAATCCTTTTGCCAATGGAAGATGGCTTATTCTACTGTAGCTCCTACCACTATATATTTTTCTTATTTTATCATCACGTGCCTCTTATATAAATATAAACATTCCTACATTTCAAACAAGTCATCAATACTAACAGTTTTCACTGGCGGAAGTGTAACAATCAGATAAGGAAATATGAGCCATGCCATGTAGAATATGTTACTACATCTTCTAGGTTAGTTTTGGTTCACTCCCTCTCCCCTCACCCCAGCTGTCTTAAATACACTTAGGCAAACTTCTCTTCTTCTATGTAAGTTTCTGTATGCTTGCATAGAATGACAGAGGATTGGAATGTCACCTAGTTAACCTTCCAGATCTAAGCCAATATTTGCTCTAGCTATGAACTTACCTATAGGTGTTTACTTAACCTTTATTTAAAGGTGTCCACAGTCTACTCATACCAAACTATTCCAGTGTTTCATTATTGTTACCATCAGAAAGCTATTTTTAGACTGTAACCTGAATCTGCTTTGCTTGGTTTGAAACCCACTTAAATACGGACATAAAGAACATTTTGTTCCCTTCCCGATAGCAATAGTCTTTGATGAACTGGGAGAGCATCAACATTTCTATAATCAGTCTTAAGTTTTAGAAATGAAATAAGTTCATTTCTAAATCCACTCTCATACATTTAGTTTCTATACAACTGCTAACTTATATTAGCTTCATTTTGATCCATGAACTTTTGGGGTGTACAGTGTCCAGATCTGAATACAGTGCCCCAGTATAGACCCTAGGTAGAGAAGAAGATGCGCTTTCAACATAGAGTAGAGAAGAAAATGCCCTTTCCATACCTTGTAGACATTTTTTTATTTTTTTCAAAATTATCTGTCAATACTTTGATCATCTTTCTATGGGGGTAAATAAAAGTTTAACTTAGAAGTAGCTTAATTATTTCTGCATATTAATTTGTATAAAACTGCTACTTGTCCTTATCCTGCATTTATGCAATGATTCTCAAGTGCAAAATGAGTAATTTTCTTAGCTTGCAATAGTGAGATAGCCTAAAAATCTTGAAGCAGTCATCATTCTGAAATATTAAGCATAAAGATACGTGAGGAGTAGAATTACGTCTGCAGAATAAAGTTGATATACAAACAGTAATTGTTTATATCAGCATTTAAAGCAATCTGGAATTCACATGATTAATTTCTCTATTTAGACACCCAGAGGTTTTGGGGTTTTTTATGATAAGACTAATTTATCTTTCAGATATTCAACAGAGATCACTGCCCTGTTATTTCAAACTCAAACAAAGAAAAATCCTTATAGACAACTTTATCTCCTTCAGGACTATCAGAATGGATTTCCACTGGCTCAGATCCAAATCTCTACCAAGCATGCATACATGGGAAGACGATTTTCAGTCTTTCCTCAGTAAAGATTGTAATAAATAGCTTAACTTAGTATTTTGTATTTTAATTTGTTGAGAGTTTTAAATCACTTACTAGTATTTAAAAGCAAGTGTTTATTATCCCTCCTGAAAACTTAGTGCAAATAGCATAAACTTCCTGTGTTTTTTAAGATCAAAACTTATTGCCAGTGTAAATCAACAGCACTGTGTGTACAAGACAAGAGGTTTTTTTCCAGGCTATTTCCTAGAGTTACTGCCTTAGCAACAAGAGTTGGAAGATAAAAATAAACATGTAAGCCTGGGTGGATCTGACCTTCCAGTGTTAACACAGAACCATTGAATGGTTTGAATTGGAAGAGATCTTAAATATCATCTAGTTCTGACCCCTCTTCCATGGGCAAGGACACTCTTCACTAGATCAGGTTGCTCAGAGCCCCATCCAACCATGTCTTGAACATTTCCAGAGATGGGGAATCCACCGCTTCTCTGGGCAACCTGTTCCTCTGCCTCACCCCTTCCACAGTAGAGAATTTCTTCCTAATATCTAATCTAAACCTAGTCTCTTTCAGTTTGAAGCCATTTCCCTTTGTCCTATCAATAAATGCTCTTGTAAATAATTTCTCTTCTTTCTCGTAGGCTCACTCAGGACTGCAAACCCCACTAATGCATGATCTCTGCAGCCCAGGCTGCCTCCAGTCTTGATGTTCCCAACTGGCTCTCTTACACTAGTGACCATAGGATCCTGTATCACATTCCCCCTGGCTGTCTGTTACGTGAGTCAGGAATTTATCTTCCATGTTTTCCAAAACTTCTGGATTGCCTACAGATTATTGTGTAACTTTCCCAGCAGATGTTGGGGTAGTTGAAGCTCCCCAGGAGGACAAGAGCCTGTGAACATGATGCCTCCTGTAGCTGGAGCAAGAAGGCTCAGTCAATTGGGTCCCCTTGATCAGGGGCCTGCAGTAGACACTGACCACAAAGTTTCCTTTGTTGCCTCAGTCTCTGACTCTTACCCATAGGCTTTTGACCTGCTCATGGCTGTTCTTCAAAGACAACTCTTCACACTCAATTCACCTTTTGATGCAGAGGGCAACACCTCCACCTCTTCTTCCTCCCCTGCCTCTTCTAAATAGCCTATAGCCATTGATAGTCACACTCCAGGCATGAAATTGGTTCCATCAATTTCCAGTAATGGCAACAAGGTCATAGCTTTCTAGCAGCACAGTTGTAGCTTCCAACTCTTTCTGTTCATTGCTCATGCTCCATGAATTGATATAAAGGCACCTAAGCTGGGCTCTTGGCTGTGTCACCTTCCTAGAGGAGCACCCCTAATTCTTTTGGGATATTTCCCTGGTGTTTCCCACTTGGCTTCTGTTATCAGATATATCCCTAGCTTGTCTCTAAAAGACTGCAAGTGTGTTATCTAACTGAAGTCTTGTCAATCATTGATACATGAAGTTGGCTGAGATTTTAATAATTTGTAAAGTATAAACCCTTCTACTACATTCTTCTTTTTGGTCATAAGACAAAGATTGATTCAGTTCGATCTAAATAAAATGAGGAAAGGTGCAGAGCTCCCAGCATCTCTGACATGAGTTGCAGATGTTATCGCCCAAAGGAATGAGTAGAGCTCAAGGTTATTGAATTCATACATATTATCTAAAGAGTGTGTAGAGAGATACTCTCTTCTTCATGAAGAAATGGTTTTTATAAAGTAAGCAAAGTAATCCTAGAGCTAATATGGAGCACCAAAGTCACAATTATGCAACTAATCACTGTTAATTGTGTGCTAGTCTCCCAGTTAAACAATGTATTGGTTTATCTCTGGGTGACAAAGACATAGGTGGAACTATTTCTCTCTTGGTAACATTCCTGTTTTGATAAGATATGGCATTCTTCTGATAAGAATTTTTTTTGTGATCAGATGAAATAGATTTAATCCAAATACAAAGGTAGTAGAAGATAGTAAAAAAAAATCTAAACAAGGAAAGATGGATTATTTGTGCAATAATCAGAACCGTTATCTTTAATTCTGCTTGCATGGCTACCAAGTAAATCATGTCACAAATCACAGGCACTGCGTATTAATCAAGGGAATAGATCTATTTACTGAAAGCAGTTGCACCTATTCTGTCCCATAACCAAGTAAAACAAGACCAAATTTAGTAATTGTCACCAAACTAATTTTAGAATTAGTATCAAGTGACCTTGATGATAAAAGTGTGTAGATGGAAACTGGACCTGCAAGAAGGACACATCAGTAGCAACTTAATCTTGATATTCTCCTCCTCTAATGTGTTTCAGTTCTGACTGAAATTAGGAGAGGTCTATTTTGAAAATGGAAAATGCAAATATTTAGTGTATGGGCTTATAAAATTTCTCTAAGTATCATTAGTGCTGTGTGTATTTTCCTATAAAAATTCACTTCCTATCTTTCTTTTTTGAGATTCGAGATCTATGGTATTTTCTTCTGTCAGCTGTGGTCTGACAAGTATGAGTTATGCTGAGGACCCAGTTATATTGAATACCTTGCTAAAAAGCATTAGTGATATATTTTGTATTGTGCTGCAGTGTGTTCTTTCAGAATAAATATCCAATCCTAATAGATATCAGTTTAATACTAGTTAAATATACGTTGAATATATTTTAAATTTGATATATACTTTTATGAATATTTCTTACTATAGAATGCAGATATTCATCAATTACTTATTGTACAGAAACAATTAATTTCTTTGTGCTGTTGTTCTGTGCTTTAAGTGAGGTTACATTATTGATTAAATTTAATTAGAATATCAACACACTTCAGCATTAAAAGACAAACAGTCATCTATTATGTTTTACGTTCTTTTTAGATTTTGGGTTGCAATCCACTGAAGTAAAGTTTAAGAAAATTTTTGTAAGACTTCCCTAATGGGGTTGAAAATGAATGTACTGGTGGCAGTATTTAAGGCTTTATGGCCAGCAAGTAGATTGGTCAAGAGCATGCTGGATTAATTCAATTCTCTGTTTGGCACTTAGCTACTTCTAAAGGGTACATAAATGGGGGTTGTTTTCCTTAACCATCATGACAGCTGAATAGTATTCTGACCTTGTAAATTCTGTTAATGTCCCAAGAATGTTGACAGTATTCATACGTCTCAGGATATGACACCACAAAGTGAATCTGATGTACAGTATAAATTCAGGCAGAATTTCTAGGATACTTGTATCGGTAAATTGAAAGATCTCTAAACTTAAGAATCATGGGAAAAAAAACACAACTCCTAAAACTAACAGAAGAATCTATTTGAAGTGACAGGTACAGTTGTAGTACTTACAGATGGCGGGAATGTAAAAGTTTAATTCACAAAATAATGAAGTAAAATCTAACTTTCAGTGTTTCTTATGTACATATAACACAAAAAATTCCCTAAATTCATTATTTAAATTTGCTGTGCAAAAGAAAAGAGGTAAAAAATTTTTCATTTTTTCTCTTTTCCAAATGAAATTAATCGATAAATTATATTTTAAAATGTGTTTTAAAAGGAAGGCTTATGCTTGAGTGCCTGTTTTTTTTTTTTTTTTCCCTGGAAAATACTTGTCTTACCTTACAAAGGTTTGGATCCAGATTATCAACTGATTTAAACAGACTTCCTAAACTGAAATCAACAAAGGCAGTGTACGACTAAGACAGCTATGCTAGTGACAGGAAAGACAGTGAGAACAAAGTAGACTCACGTAAAACAGCTGCTGCATAAGAATGTCAATGGAGGAGACATAATGGTCCATACATAGTGCTATCAAGGATAAATGGTGGAGTGACAGCTTCAGGAGGAGAAATCCACATGAATGATTATCTTAAGAAAAGCTTTAAGTGGTAACAGATCAATGTTTGTGAATGCTGCAATGTATCAAAGCAGGCATTCAGGAAAATATGAGTAGAAGGGCACTCATGGAAGGTAGAACACTGCACTGTTAGTGAGATAAAGAGCTTTAGAAGACATAATATGAAATGGGATTGAGAGACAAGGAATGTCTTTAATTTCTGGGTAGGCTGTTGTTTTCCCCTTTGTGTTCATATTCTAAACATCATGGGTAAAAGATTATGCATTTGCAAAGTGTCCTGCTCAACATTATTCCAGTCTTGTCAGCGTGCTATTTTATTTCCACTAATTGTACTATTTATTACAGCTCAGTTGGTTCACAGCTGACAAAATAAAAAATATTCTCCAGTGATTGGCCTACTCAACAGTGCCGCATGCTCCCTTTATTGCCTATATCAGACATTAATAGAGAAACACTATTACTGAGATGTGTTGACATCATTGATTAGGATTTTGAATATACTGGAAAGTAAACAGAAACATTAATTTTAATTTTAAACTCCATTAGGAATTTGAGAGTAAAACTAAACTGATGCCTGCAGAATACCAGTGTAGATTTCTTAATGGAGCAGCAGACATTGACTTTGTGATTTCTAAGGGAAACTTCCAGAATAGATAGGAAAACAATTCTTTTAAAATGAGATCATTTTTTAAAAATGACATTCAAAGGTACTTTTTTTTATTTGGGAATGTAATATGAGAAGGAAGACGAAAAAAGGGCCATTCTTTAATCATTCAATGTAATGTATCACTGATTGTTAACAGGTATTGTTATGTCACAGTCTGGTTATTTTTACACACACAAATAATGTTGATAAGAAAAATTTTCTGTGACCAAAGCCCTGGATCTGTTGCAAACAGAGACAGTTCTGCCATTTAATGAAAACAGAACATATTTCTACATCTTACGGTATTCACCATCGCCAGCCTAGGCCGATATAAATCTCAGCATAACAGAGCTGAGACCAATCAAGTCAAAGAAAGCAGAAGCAAATGCATAAAATGCAATAAAAATAAAATAGTGGATGTGAACAGATTCTGTTGTGTCTAGTGTAGCAGGCCTTTTTTAGAATTGAAAATTTAAGTTTTATAATTTCTGCGGCATCAGGAAGCCCTTTGGTTATGGATATTAATTATGCTTAATGTTGATAAAATTCTGTTGTTTGTCTCTCAGGTTCTGATAATTATCTTGCACACTCCACTCTGTGCAACACATTGGCCGGACATTTCTTTTGTCATCTAATGTGGTTATAGCAATATCCATGCATCTTACAGTATCTTGTGGGTTTTTTCCGCTACACTGTGTTTTAAATCCACATTAATGGATTAAGTTTTGAATTTGACAAGAAGGGCCAAGTTTACAACAAGCTGCTTATGTACTTCTCATTTTGTCATTTTGTTTACACTGTCTTTAATTCCTCTTTTCACCTTCTGCTTATTTCTACAAATAAAAAAAAATCCCTCACGATTCCTTCTGTTATACATAGGTCACTTTTGAGAAACATTTAATACCTTCCTCTCCTCCTCTAAAGCGACTCACTTTTGACCCCACAGTGTTGTAGAGATAACCTGAAGTAAAGATAATCGCATGGAATATTCTGGATCTTCACATATATGGCAATATCTTCATATATGTATTGCAACCTATATTTAAGCTATAACTCATATTTTAAGATACATAACCCAATCTGACTATAGTTCAAAAAACTTTATTAATCTCATTAATGTCAATTGGGTAGACAACAAAAGACAAAGGAGGTTTCACACCTGCAAAGCAAAAGATGAAATAGAAGTGATGACAATAATGAAGTTTATGGTATATTGCTTATCTTTACAGAGTACCAGTGTGAGACACGGATAGTTCAGCAAGTGTTGAAAGATATTAGATGCTTGGATTAATAATTAATTTTTAAATAAAAATAAATGACTTAGAGTAATAATATTGTGACTTAATATTCTGTTTGCTTAGCTTTGCATGCTTGGCATCAATAACTAGATTTGGTGAGGCCTTAGGCTGGAAGCTGTGAACTTTCACCTAGAGTTGCTTTTGGATGGAATAGAGTTCATTTCCTTAGTAACTTTCCTGGTGGCTAGCACAGTGCCATGTCCTAAATTTAGTGTGAGAAAAACACTGATAGCACACTGATGCTCTAGCTGTTGCTAAGTAGAGTTTGCTGTACACTAAGGACTTTTCAGTTTCCCATGTGCTGCCAGCTAAGTTACTAGACAAGAAGTACAAACCCGAAGATAAAGAGGCTACAGTCATCACTAGAAGCTATACCTTCAGAAGAAAAGAACAGCTAATGACCTGCCTGCATGGACATGGAGAAAGAATCCAACAGGGTGTTAGAAGACTCCAGATCAATAATCACCATTGGACCAAGAATTGTGTGCAGAGTGCATTCAAGATGTGTAAAGAATACGTGCATAGAATAGAAGGGTTAAAAAGTCCAGGGTTTTCTTTTTTCTGGGTCCCTCTGTGGGAGCCACCACTCCTACAAGGAAAGGCTGAAAGAATTGGGACAATTCAGCCAAGAAAAGAGAAGGCTTTGGGGTGACCCAATTGCAGCATTCCACTACTGGAAGAGAGCCTTCGAAAAAGATGGATGGAGAGGGACTTTTTACAAGGTCATGTAGTGACAGGACAAGGGAAATGACTTAAAATTGAAAGAGGGCAGATTTAGGTTAGATTCAGGTTAGATATTAGCAAGAAATTTTTTATTGTGAAGGTGGTGAGACACTGGAACAGGTTGCCCAGGGAAGCTGGGGATGCCCCATCTCTGGAAGTGTTCAAGGCCAGGCTGGATGGGGCTTGGAGAAATCTGATCTAAGAAAAGGTGTCCCAGCCCATGGCAGAGGGGTTGGAACTAGACGATACTAAAGGTTCCTTCCAACCCAAACTGTTCTATGATTCTATGATTCTCTGGAGGCACACATCTTGAGCTGTCCCTACTACTGTACCTCTTGTTTGTTTAATTATTTTTTCCTGGCATCTTATGTCTGAGACTCTGCAGCCAGAAACCTAGGGCAAAAAAAAAAAAAAGACTTTAACAGCAGGGAGTGAGAGCATGAAAAAATGATATGCCATGATACGTACTGAATCCTTTTTCATTTAAAATAATTCTTCATTTTAGTCTGGTCTTTCAGATTCTAGCTCTCCTTTGAGGATCAGGATGCAGAGAGCAAAGATGGAATCCTTGAAAGAGTGGCTGTAATTGGCTTTTTCTGTTTTTATCATACTAGGATTAGAAGGCATGACTTGTGGAGAGGGACTGGGGATATTAAGTTTGTTCAGTTTGGAGAAAAGGAGACTTAGAGGTGAAGACAGATGTATAAAAATTTGATATGGGGAAGTGAATAGGTGGGTGCTTATCTCCTCTCTGATGTCAGATGATCGGAGGTGAGGGAATGGCTCAAAGCTGCATCAGGGCAAGTTCAGATAGTGCATTAAGAAAAAATTCTTAACTGAGAAGGTGGTCAAACATTAGAAGAAGGTCCTCAAGTAAATGGTAATGACCTTTAGACTGGCAGTGTTTAATAAGTGTTTGGAAAACATTTTATGATCCTCATGGACCCCTTCCAACTCAGAATATTCTATGATTCTATGGTAACTGTAGAAAAATCTGAACATTAAGCTTAATCCTGGAAATTATTATTTCATGAAACTGGATACTATGTGAATACTTTACCCCACCCCACCTTGAAGTAGATGTTTATGCTGAAGTATCACCTGGCATTTCATGAAGTTATAGTATGGAATCCTGTGTCTCAACTGATGTCAGTGAATCCATGCGCTGGTTCTGACTGGGGTAAATTTTATTTTCTTTACAGTGGCTAGTATGGGGCTGTGTTTTAGATTTGTGCTGAATACAGGGTTGATAACATAGAGATGTTTTTGTTATTTCTGAGCAGGGCTTACACAGAGCCAAGGCCTTTTCTGCTTTCCATAGTGCCGTGCTGGTGAGGAAGTCTGGGGTGCATGGGAAGCTGGGAGGAAACACAGACAGGACAGCTGACCCCAAGTGACCAAAAGGGTATTCCATACCATATGACATCAGGCTTGGTACATACAGTGAGGGGGAAGAAGGGAAAGGGGGATGTTTGGAGTGATGACGTTTTTCTGCCCAAGTAACCATTATACGTGATGGAACCCTGCTCTCCTCAGATTGGCTGAACACCTGCCTGCCTATGGGAAACAGCAAATTAATTCCTTGTTTTCCTTGGCATGCGTGCACATCTTTTTCTTTCCCTATCAAATTCCCTTTATCTCAACCCACAAGTTTTCAGGCTATTACCCTTCCACTTCTCTCCCCATTGCCTCTGGTGAGGGACTGAGTGAGCAGCTGTGTGGGGTTTGGCTGCTGGCTGGGGTTCAACTGTGACAACCCTTCAGTCAGATAAAACATAGTTACTTACTCATTAGGAGTCAGAAGAATCTGATCTTTCAAAACATTTTTGATGACTTAGCAAAATGAAAGCTCTGTGGTGTACACGTGCTGTCAGTGAACCTAATGCTTACGCCAAAGTTTAAGACACTTCCTTAAAAAACAGTTTCGTCTCAGTGCTACAACATACCCAAGATGTAATACAAAGCATATTTTTTTACTGGGCTACTGACTGCTTATTACATAAAAGATTGACTGCCCCCTTTTAATAGCTGAGAGTATGGAAACTACTGAGGTAGTATGGAAGAGCTGAACTAAAATTGTGGCACTTCAGATGCCTCGTGAATCTTTGTGCACTTCACATGCATAGAAACAACGTAGTAATTCACAATTATTTTCAGATAGTGATTATAAATGTGGAACAGTGCTTTCCACTCCAGGATTATGCTCGTTGTCTTTTTTTTTGTTATAAAATCTCCCTTTTGATACCTTTCTGTAGCAGGAATATAATTATTAAAAATAATTAGTGTAACAAACAATGAACTTGTAACTCTTGAGCTCAAATTATCTGAAAGTTGAGGTTGATTAATATTTCTGATTTCACTTTGAAGTAAATACGCAATTTTCATTCTATAATTATTCCCTTAATAAATACAGTACATTGAATTGTTATGAGGATTCTAAATAGTAAATGTTGAGAAAAAGACAATTCCATCACACACCCCTTTATGCCTCCTTTACTATCACACTTCATCACTAGAAGTTTGTATTCATTTCCAAGTGATTCTTCAATTTTAAGAAAAATGTGTTCCAGTTACAGTAAAGCATTTAAATCTACAATTGTTTATAATAATTCATGTGTAATTCATAAAACAACAATTTTTGGAAAAAATATTGTATTTTTCAAGCAGTCATGAAAGTTGCATTTTTCTCCTGCAAATGGGTCAGATCCCTGCTTGTCAGTTAAGAGGTCTGGAATAGCTACTGGAGTGATAACCTTTAAAAATTAAATAGAGTAGTTTGAAAAGCATTCTGTGTGCTATAAAACCTATCTCCATTAGTCAACATCCAGATAAGAAAAGAAAAATATCTAAGAATATTTTATACAGATTGATACAAGTAGGATATCAGTGACTCTATCCATATTCAGGCATTGAGGAAAGGTTCTTCCCTGAGACAGGTGGTGGTCAGTCACTGGAACAGACTCCCCAGTAATGCGGTTATGGCAGTAAGCCTGTCAGAGTTCAAGGAGTATCTGGACAACAGTCTTAGTCATATGGTTTAAAGTGTCCTGCAAAGAACAGGCAGTTAACTTGACAATTCTTATGGATCCCTTCCAGTCTGAGATATTCTGTGGCTCTAGGATTATATGGTTTCCAAAATAAAGAGAAAATGCAGAGGGGTTTTTTTTGTTTCTAAGAAAATTCAGTAAGAATGTTTTTTTCGTCCATTGCCTTTCAATATTGAAGTATTATTGCTCTTTTCCCTAAACTAACAGTAGCTCTTTGTTAAATTGCTTCTGTTAAAATTACCTTATTTGTACAGCCACCAGGATGTCAAATGATCTAAAAGTCTATATTCTGTGTTTGTAGTAAGTTTGGTGCCAGGGTTTTCTTAGGATTTCAGGCTAGTTTTGGGAACATAGGTTTGGGTGGTGTGCTTTTCCTGTTGTTTTTTCTTTTGGGTACACAGATGATATAGTTTGTCGACAGTTTAAGTCTCAAGGAGAAAATACTTTCAGCACCACAACAACTAGCACTTTGCCTGTGTGGATAAAGGGCATTAGTTCTTTTTGCTAGTCTATTCGCTCTGTAAAGGGAAAAAGAAAAAAAAAAAGTCTTTAAATAAGTGATTAAATGTATAATATTAATGAAAAAGGTATAATGGACAGGAAAAACAACTAGAGCAATCCTTCCAGGAATTCTTTTTTCTCTAAGATGGCAGTAGAAAGGAAGAGTTTCCATTTCACAGAGTACATTTAGAAAAATGAAACATTTTTCAGCAAACATTACCTTATAGGTCATGTACTGCCACAGTTGATTTAAAAGTAGGTGAAGATTAAACTATTTTTACTTATCAAAGAGCTTGCATTCTTCTTGTGGCTTAATTCCCATTTCATGAAAACTGAATTAGTCAGAAGGAAAGTCAAACCCATTACTGTGTTAGTCTACGTGATCTTTTGGCAGGTGCTCATGGGAATAATTTGTTAAAACATCAGCAAAGTAGGTTAGAGTAATTTCCCACCTCCTTTTGGAACTCTTGTAGCTTCTGTCTCATAATAATTATCATTGTTCCTTTTTTTTTTCCCTAAGTTCATGAAGCTAGACTAAACTGCTAGTCATAAACAAGAATCATCCTCTTGATATTGGATAGTAACTGGGAGCTGATACAGTCTGTAAGATCCTTGACTGGGATAATTTCTATTCTTCCATGAGAAAAACAGCCAATAGAACAGTGTAGAAGAAGAGTTTATAAAATTAAAGTGACAGACTGGGAAAAAAGCTTTGTATTAGGTTTTTGGCTGGCTATCAGAAAGGCACGGTTGCATTTTATGAAGGTAGGTGGAAACAATATTTTAGATGATCAAGATGAGAAATGATTCACAAAGTTACTAGTGAGATGGACCCATAGAGAAGATGTTTTTGGGTCATTACGTAAAAGAATCCACCTAACTTTGAACAGGTTGGATGTGAGACAATAGGGGAGAGCCCGAGCCTGAATTAATACCCTGTTAAAGACATGATAACGCTGTGCAAAAGGACCATTTTAAAAAGCAGGAAGATTTTAGGGTAAAATCCAGCTAAGGGAAAAAACCCACAACATAAAAAGTTAGCAGAACAAAAAAAGTTGTAACAAAACTGATTTTAAACTAAGTACATGAAGATAGTGGGTACTTGAAGAAAAAAAGATCTGAATTCTTTACTTACTATTGTATTAATTTCTTCATAGTTTCTGTAGAGAGTCTTTTTAGTACTGTTTTTGATATGTTTGTGGGGTTCTTTTTGTTTATTGGTTGGGTTTTCTTGCTTTTTAACTATGGATTTCTTTTTAAAGGGGTTTAGGAGGGAAATATCACCAAACAAATTGTCGTTATTACCCTCTTATTTTAACTCTACATGTGATGTCCATACATATTATAACACCAGCATAGAACTCTGGAATAATGATTTCAGTGACAAGAGTGATCTGCATCCCACATCAAAGAGATTTGTAGGAGGGACATGTGAAACTATTCTTACAAACAGATGGAAGACTGGGCAAAATTGTTGCCTTACATTGTATCACAATGCATTTTTCATTAAAAATGAAAAAATATTAAAGAATGTGGATCAAAATTTATGGAAAGTTAACAAGAAGAACAATTGAGTGAATGAGTGTGCATAACAAGAAATTTTGAGATATGTTTATTGTACTGAGTGCATTCTGTCTCTAGCATTCAAGGGATTAAACTGGAGGTCGCTTGGACCTAAAATCAGACAATAAAGAGACTTTACATGGCGTCACAATCATGAATATTGTATTCCTTGTCAGAATTTCTAGGAATCCGTGTAGGGTTTTCTGTGTATTTTTGTGCTGAAATTAAGTACGCACTATTTACTTTTGTAAAGGGATAATTTAAAAAAATACTTAAACTACGTTTTCTGTGGGTTGATGGAGACTTGATATTCATTCAAAATGAGATTTAACTGGACCAAAAATAATTAAATAATTGAAAAGCTTGTTTAGTTCATTTGATACGGGTGGGAAGAGATTACACAATCAGTCTCATGTGGCTGTCAGAATGGGTTCACAGATAAAGAATGGAAGTGAGAGACTGACAAACAAATTTGGTTTCCCTGAAGACATTGCAACTGTGGTATGACCAGATGTCCTAGTTTCAGCTGAGATAGAGTTAATTTTCTTCCTGTAACTGGTACAGTGCTGTGCTTTACGTTTAGGACGAGAACGATGTTGATGAAACTGATGTTTCAGTTGTTGCTGAGCAGGACTTGCACTAAGTCAAAGACTGTTCAGCTTTCCACACCACACCACCACTGAGGAGGCTGCAGTACACAAGAACTTGGGAGGAGATACAGGCAGGGCAGAAGACCCAAACTGGCCAAAAGAATGTTCCAAATCATATGATGTCATGCTCAGCACATAAACTATGGCAAAACCTGACCCAGGGCCTGCTGACCTGCTGCTTGGGAACGGGTTGGGCATCAGTTGGTGGGTGGTAGGCAATTGCATTGTACATCACTTGTTTTGTATATTCTACTTATTTTTATCATTATTATTATTTCCCTTCATTTTCTGTCCTATGAAGCCATTTTTATCTCAAACCCTATGTTCTACTTTTTGTTCCTTCCAATTTTCACCCAATCCCATAGAAGGGCGGAAGAATGAGTGAGTGGCCGTGTGGTGTTTGGTTGCCTGCTGGATTAAACCAGGACACAAGAGAATGGAAATGGCAGGGATTTTAAAGTCTCATGGTTAATTTTCATGTCTTGAACAGTAGTCCATGGATTTCCAACTCCATAAATAGCTGCTTCTGATGATTTAAAGGGTTATGTGTTTAGTGAACAGAACAATGTAGGTGGAAAATCTGTGCCCACTAGACCTCAAAGGGTTCCATTTTTGATATCACGGGTAATCCTAAGTCTGTGAATTTCATGTAGGAAGTAAAGGTGGATATTATTTTGGGATTTTTGGGGGGCGGGGGGGGTTTTGACTGAAATGTTGGATTAACCTTGGCTGTCAAATGCCCACAAAGCCAGTCTCTCACTCCCTGCCCTCAGCAGGAGAAAGTGAGAAAATAAGATGAAAAACTGATGGGTCAGGATAAACACAGCTTAATATAAGGAAACAAAAGCTGCCACAGAAACAAAGCCAGGAGAAAAAAAAAGAAAAAAAAATATATATTACCTGCTTCCAATCAGAAGGAGACATCCAGACACTTTCTGAAAAGTAGGTACTCACTACATGTAGCAGTTTCTTCAGAAGACCACAGATTAGTGATGAAATGCCCTGTGATCCTCCTCTCACTCCTTTCCCTTAGCTTTTATTGCTGAGAATGTTATCATATGGCATGGGATCAGTCAGTTTGGCTCAACTGTCCCAGTCATGTTCTCTCCCAGACTTTTGCCCCACCACCTACTTGCCTATGATTGTGTGCGTATGTGTGTACAGGTGTGTGTGTGTGACAGCCTAGATGCTGCACAAGCACTAATCAGCAGTTGCTAAAATACAAGTGTGTTATCAACATCATCTCAGCTACAAACATGACACAGCACTATATGGACTGCTATGAGCAATGTTAACCCTGTCCCAGCCAGTTTTGAAGCCATATGCATGTTTGCGAGTTCATGTTTGATTCAGCAGAGTCATTCCACTTAAAGACGATTTAAAGTACTGTGGGAATAATAAATATGTGGAAGGAATGCTAAGAAAGCTCAAGGGTCCTGAAAACATTTTGCTAGTTCAATGATTGCTAAGTAGCAATAGCTTTTCTACAGCAAATATTTCAACACAAACTTTGCTACTGCCTTTGCACTAAAAAAATAATTTAAAAATGATTCTTTAGCAATGCATATCACAGAATGGGTAAGGGTGGAAGAGACCACAGTAGACCACAGTGGGTCATCTGTTACAGCCTCTCTGCTCAAGCAGGGGCATCCTAGAGCACATGGCATAGGACTGTGTCCAGATTGTTCTTGAATACCTCCAGAGAGGGAGACTCTAAAACCTCCCTAGCCAATCTGTTCCAAGGCTCAGTCACCTTCACAGTAAAAAAGTTTTTTCTCATATTCAGGTGGAACTTCCTGTGCATCAGTTTCTGCCTGTGTCCTCTTGTCCTATTGCTTGGCACCATTGAGCACAGCCTGGAAACATCCTCTTGTCACACTCCCTTCAGACATTTATTGACATCGATGAAGTCCCCTCTCAGTTTTTTCTTCTCAAGACTGAACAGCCCCAAATCTCTCAGCCCTTTCTCATAAGAGATTTGCTCCAATCCCCTAATCATATTTGTTTCCTTCCAATAGATCTGCTCTAGCAGCTTCATGTCTCTTGTGCAGAGGAACCTTCCTAGAACAGAGATAAAATCTTTCCTCCAGACTGCAAGAATTGTTTTGAGTTCCTAAAATATTATTAATTTATTTTTCTTTTAATCAGATGTAAGTTACTACAAAAGCCTGTCCGGAGCTCCAAGCACCCTGCCAGAATTAATCATACAATAAATGCAATTAAATCCTCAGCAAATTAAAACCAATTTCACAAGAATGAGATTAGTACATCAATCAGATACCAACAGTCTCTATTGATTAGGAACCAAGCCAGTATAATTCCAGGGAGACACTGTCACAGAGACCTGGTTTTTAAATATGCCTGGGAAATCATTTAATTTGGTCTATTTTTCTGAGTCTATACAAAGAACTGTACCTCATACTATCCCCTTTCTTCCCTTCAGCATGTGTAATTTATCACTATCTTAATACACTCCACACTACACAGTATATTTGATTGTGTCACAAAATTAAGATAAACAATAGTTTTATCCAGTTTAGAAGAATAACATCATGATTTATGCTACTGCATTTGACATACAGAAAAAGACTCTCCAAGTGAATTCCCTACACGCATGCTTTCGTAAAAAACCCAAACCAACAAACACCAAAAACCTGAAACTGACCTTCTTTCCACATTTCCAAATGTGGTCTTTTCAATTAGAAAAGCCCTCTCCAGGGATTCTTGTTAATGTTGTTAATTATTGTCAATGGAATGAGGAGATTTCTTCCAAAGTCTGAAACTATGCAACAAAATGGAAAAGGAAAGATCACTTTAGTTGATTTCTTCTCTCATTTCTCTGGGGGGAATAGCCATAATCTCTCTTCCGTTCATACCAGTATATCCCACTCAACAAGTTAGGATCCTACAAAAAAATGCACCCGTGTTTAAAAATGGGCCAGTGCAAGTGGTACATGGAATACTGTACCATGTTACTGTGACAGAAGGAACACAACCCAACAGTTGTTTCCATGTTTTAAAGCTTTTTTTGTTTAAAAGGAAACTTATACTTTCGTATTCTACAGATGTGATCATTTTATGCAAATAAATATTTTGAAAGTCAGCATATGAGGATCTTAATTACATCAGTGTCTATGAAATAGTTCAATAGTACCATTTATGTACTCAAAATTTTGCAAGGTTCATTCCCACATATGACACTAATTTAAGCCTGTTTATCTATCAGCTAAAAGAGTTATTTATAAGTAAAGATAAAGGGAGATTCCATATAACTGAATGGGAATGTGTGTTACATCATAGAATGGTCAACGTTGGAAGGTACCTTACAGTTCATCTAGTTCCAACCCTCCTGCCATGGAACAGAAGTCCTAATCCTTCTCATATATGCACTGCTGTAAGTCATAATAGAGGAAATTAAATTAGCCTGATCAACTAATAATCTGATACCTTTGTTTCTCTGCAGGGTTCTCTCCTGACCTGCTCTATAGCCCTGTGCAGGGATCACACCTCTCAAACAGTAGTCTCTCCTCTCTTAAACTAATTTATGCTGTTTATCTACCTTGAGTTTCCACAGGTGAGACATCATAAGTGTATTTGGTATCAAGCACAGTTTAAGGTTCCTGGTCTTTTCTTGTTTTGTTTCTACTGTTGTTGGTCTGAAAGACTGCCTCACAAAAGAATAAAAAGAGCACATGATAATAAGCAATACACAATTCTTACCAGCAAGTGGAATTTCTGGTAATTTTAAATTCCTTTTCTCAATCCTTCTTTTACCAGGAAAATCTATTTCATACTACGGGTTTCTACACACACACACACACACACACACACACACACACACACTCCCTTATTGGCATATTTAGGTAATTTTGGCAATAAGAATGTAAGGCTAATTTATTTTACTTTTCTTACTGAGACACCCTCGAAAACTTTGTTGTGCAAGTCCCAGACATTTAACTTGACAGTAGAACTTATATTTATATTTATGCTTTTAAAGTATATTAGGCTTATTCTTTTGCCGTCCATGTGGATTTTCAATATTCATTTTCAGATACTGTTTTTATTTTAAAAATTGCACACACACACACACAAGGACAATCCTTATTCTGACTGAGAAATTGTTTTCTGAAAATTAGCACTGCTTAATATTGTTGCCAATACCTTGGGGAAACTATTTCCACCTCATTACCACGTAAACATTCCTTATACCTGAGTGGGTGAGCGGGTTACTGTGAAAGGGACACGAATTTCTACTCACAGATTTAATAAGTTAAGGGATTTTTGGAATAATTTCTTGCACCTGAAACCGATTTTGTATTTTTCCATATTTTGAAGTTGACCCCTTTTAACCACATTCTGCTGCCAGAGGCTCCCTCAAAAACTGGCTAGTTTACTATATGAAAGCTTTCTGAGAGCTTTCAGGTCAGGAGAGGCTTATCCTTTGAAGAGCTGGAAATCATTAAAAAAATGCCCTGTCTGAAGTACTTCAGAATTTAGTGGAGTTTACTATTTTCATAGAGACCTTGCAAAAGAACTGATGCATAGGCTTCACCTTCATATCTTAAAATAAGTAGCTACTAAGAGAAAAGTTACTTGAAACTTACTTGTTTGATTTAGATTCTGATCATCTCAGACCCTTGGGAAGTTAAGATTATCTATGTAAACTCTCATTACAAATTACAATGCCACAAAATTTTGATTAATTAAACATTAAAAGTTGAGTTTGGTTTGTTAGGTTTTGTTTTTTTTCATTGATACACAATGTGTTTTTTAATAAAAATTATGTAATGGTTATAGATTTGGATCAGTTCTCTCTCAAGTTATCATCTCAGCTTAGTAAAAATGATTGTGTTCCATTTCCACTGTCCTTTTACTTGATAATATACCAATATCTATACTTCTGTATCTTTTGTATATATAAAAAAGAATTTATATTCTATATTCTTATCTCTTCTTCAGAAATTGTTATGAAATTATTTAATCTTATATCATTTAAATATTTGAACTATTTTATTTCACTTTTATTAACCTTCATATAGTCTTCTATCTAAGCTGAAGTGTTCTGAATACTGTAAAAATATTTTTCCGGTATTTTTGGTACCAATGCTGTTTTTAAAGTATAATTTTTTCTATCTTTTTTTTTTTTTCATTCCTATTCAGCCTCAGGTCACTCAGCAGTCTAAATTCAAGAGTAGTTACAGACTAACTGTTCCCAAGAAGGGTCCGTAGTGAAGGCATTATTTGCTCTTACAAGGTAATGTGCAGTATCCAATTATGATTTTAGAACACAATCATTAGCCTGCTAAGTCAGAAAAAATGTCTCCTTAGAAAAGCTTCTGAGATTGTGCACTTATTTCTTTTCTTGAATAAAATTAAGAACTCGTGTAATTTATTTTCATTATAAAGCAAACAGAAGGCCAACAGACTATACCTGTATTAAGAGGGTGGCTACTTTCAGTGCAGTAGTAAGCAGCAAGGTTTGATACTGGTCATCCATTCCCTAGGTAAGTCTCACAATCTAATATCTTTTGCAGAAGGTTATTCCCTCGTTTTTAGCTACCAACTGTTTTATCTGTCTGCCATGAAAACTGCAGGTTTATATGAAATTCTGTAGTTTTCATGGAAGAAAAAATTAGCTATCTTAGGTTCTGTAAGAGATTCTGGTTCAAAATTATTCTGGGCCACTCTGCAAGTTTTCAGCATATTATCTGCACAAAAAATTTCACCGAGTAAATAAATAAACATTGTTAACTGGGTTTCTGCAGATCTGAAACTAAGAAAGAATGTAATGGTTTTCATATTCAGTGAGTTACTGGAGAATAACAGGTAATCCCATGAAAGCTGTCGACCAGTTTCTAGAGTAACTACACATTCAAGCTCTTGCTTGGCACAGTCTGAACTGATGCAAGAAATCTTTAATGTTTAAATGTAAACTCATGCAGGCAGAGATCAGGCCAGGCCTGATAGGTCATGTCTGAGTCCCACTGGATCCTAGGCCAAAACAAAATTTTTATCTTTGTTGCTTTGTTTTTTCCAAATGTATGTGCCAAGATTTTTATTTGGTCTGTATTAGATTGGAAGCATGTGGGTAGAAAAAAAGCCAGCCTCATTTCAGAGAAGTAATAATTTTGGTCTGTCTAGGCTCAGATCTCCAAGCAGGCCCTTCCTCCAGCTGATGTTCTTGCTGTGAGAATCAAAACCCCCAAACCAGGTTCAGAAATAAATCCCCACTCCTTGGCTGATAGTGTGCTTGACATAGGTCTATTTGCAACTCTTTGATGGGGTTTTTTAATTAACAATTCTAAAATCTACAATCACCTGAGCTCTGGTGAAGTGACTCAAAGAATGATGATCAAAAATAACAGCCATCTCTCTAATGTATGTCTGGCCTTTAACAGCTTTCTGAAATGGCCACTTCTTCAACTGTCTTTCTGATTAAATCCACTTTCTGCATTTAAAATAAATTGCATTTGCACATGATTTTTGCGTGTCTTCTATTTCAGTAATTCACACATTTATTTATACCATTATATTTGCTTCAGCTCTTATAAAATAAGAAAGATTCATATAAAAATCATAATTGCTGTTGTGGTACTTAAATAATGAACATCTTTAGAGTTAATAACCTAAGCAATATTTTTTTTTTTCTTTAACAACTAGAAAATAAACTACTATTCCATGTTATAAACTGTGGAAAAACATTTACATAAAACCTCTCTCTGGGTCTCACCATCTGCACTTTTGTTTAGGCAAGAAAAGTATAAGAAAAAGTCTAGCTTTTCTTCCTAGATTCGAAGTGAGAAAAAAATATTAAAGCCAAATTGAATGAATGAACAAATGAGTAAAATCTTCAAACATAAAAATTAATATATTAGTATTTTCTTAGAAATAATTGATGTAAAATTGACTTTGTACAATCATTATCACTATGATGCTACTTTTATATTAGACAGTATAATTTTGCTAAAAATATTTTTATGAAATAAGGGAAAAAACACTTCCATTTTCTAGGAGAGAAAATAATAACACTTTAAATATTCAGAAAATATAAATTAATCTGAATAAATGGATCAATATTCTAGTTATTTGAATGAACATTTTGTCTTGTGTTAGTATGGAGATATTAAATGCAATAAAAATTCTCTTGCTCTTGGGTAAAGGATAAACAGATACCTATATTGTTTCAGATGATTCTGCCTCTCTAGAAAGATTTGGTCAAACGCCCATTCAAAGCTAAATTCTATACAGAGTTTCTTAGTTTAGTTCACTCTCTCATGCTTCTAGTGCTTTTCTTGTACTTTGTTAGACATTAGTCATACATTTGAAAAATATAGCTTTATTTACTATTCAGAGAATGACGTAAAATCAATGAATGCAACAGTATTATAATGTTACTCCATATTATTCTCTCTCCACTTAGCTTTTGCAACTTTTAACAGCTTAAGTATTTTTGACAGTCACTGGCTTATCTGAGTTGCCGGCAATATTACCTAGATTTACTTTCTGAGAAAAGGCTACCCAACACTAGTTTTAAGAAAACTAAAACACATAATGTCCTCAATAACTTCAGCATTTCCATGAGTGATAAGGCTGTATTGCGAGCGGAGAATGGGAAACTTTTCTTCATTTGTTTTTCGTTGTGTTTGCTAATCTAAGGGAATGAATTATTTCCTTTTTAAAGGTAAAGGGCTATTCATAGAACTTGTTTCCAATTCTAGAATGTTGCAGTAGGCACAAGACAAATTTTGAGATGAACTAGTCACTCAGAGAACCTGGCATACTTTTGAATGTGGTGTTAACCAGGAGTCGATAACACTTACATGCTTTCATCTACTAGACAAGTTGATATGTTCGCAAATACAAGTAGGAATATGAGGATCAGTAATTGTACTATTTCACACTAAAGCACATGTCATTTGGAAGGAGTACATATTATATCTCTTGAATCAAGAGCTTGAAAATGGCAGACAGAAAATGGCTCTTCACCTGTTGATGTAGCACTGTCATTACCAAAGCAAGCAGGCATTTCAGTTTAGTGGAAATCTCAAACTTCCTAAAAACTTCCCAGAAAGCAATTGATTTTTTTTCCTACATAACTGCTCTATTTTTATTTCAGAATACTCCTTTCACTTTTTTTTTTTTTTAACGTGTGTGTGTCCTTCTCAAAACATACTTGAAGACCATTAAGAATTGAGCTTCTTTAAAACACAGTAGTGCAGTGTGTTACACCTGTGTTCCCTGGTTTTTTCTTGTTCTTTTCCTCTTATCATATAGAGATGTCAAATAGTTTTATGGCACTGATGGTCATAGTTACAGACTGACTGCAGAGCAGTTTTTAACTACACAAAACTTTTCCTGAAGCTTCCATTTTCTTTGTGGAACCTAATTTTTTTTCCCTTAGGGAAGGGACAGGTCACATCCTAGGTGAAATTTTGAATTTTGTATTGAGGAGATGCATGAAACGTGACACTTCTGGGACTTGCTTTTTACATATGAATTGAATGCAGGTGGATTCTTCCATTTAATAACTTGGAATTTCAGTACTAACTTTATGGATTTAGTATGTTGGAAGATTTTGGAAACTAGAATACAAAGACTGCAAAGTCTTTCAAATGCATCTTCTGTATTCTGCATTGACTTACCAATACCATGCATGAAACAGGTCAGATTAAAACTATTCATAATGTAGTATTTTACACATCTAAGCAAAAGCTTTGAATAATCTTTTGCCAATTCAGCATATTCAAACTGTCAAGTAATTTCTGAGAAGAGTCATCTAATCTTGCTTTCTACAGCCTTAAAGCAAAAAATGCATCCAGGCATATTTATGCAATCGAAGACTTAAATTCAAAAAGGAATTCTGATTAGTAAATATGTGTGTAGTATTTTAGAAGATTTCTTTTTTTTCCTGCAATACACAGCAGTGTTCTCTAGAACCAGATTTTTTGGTTGTTTTTCTTTTTTTTTTTAAGTTAGAAAGAATTAAGAAATACTTTAATTACATCCCAAAATTTAAACAACGTGCAGTCGAAAAAGATTTCAGTGTTCTTCACAATATTTCTTTCCATGATGTATATGTCCTTGCGACAATAAATGCAATGATATAATGTTTAGCTTTCATTTGCTTTTAGAATTGCTTCAAAGTTTATCTTTTGCTTTACTAGCAAGTATGCTTACAGCTAGTACTGTGACAAACGTTGGACTCAAGTACATCCACAATCAACATAAATTCAATTTATATTGAACAAGTGATAACTTTTCTGAATTTGTTCATAGTTATAAGTATTGGCTTAGGAATAAAAGATATCATCTTTCTAGCAGGAAAGAAGCAAACATTTGAATTATCCGAACTGAAGTAATATTTGTTGAGAAGGTATCATCACACAAGCAAGGAGATATTTCTCATGAGGTCTTTAATACCATGAGCCTCAACTACCTAATCTACACTGTCTCTAAAAAAACAACCAAACAAACTGCAATTTATCTTCTTTCTTAGATCCAATACTTGTAACTTCTTTCTTCCACTGGCGCTAATAAAACTTAAATAATTTTTTTTTGTTTTTAGCTGAATTTGTAAAGCTGTCCCACGAATTTAGAGATTCAGATTAACATTCTGATTTTTCCTTAACTGTACACAGCATATATAAATACAAATGGAAACATATCAATGTTTACACACAAATTATTTTATTTTGCTTCTTATTGGCACTATACACAGATACAAAATTTGTGCTTGCGGTGGGTAAGCCTTGGCTAACAGCCGAACTCTCACCCAGCTGCTTCTCACTCCTCTCTTCAGTGAGACAGGGGACAAAACAGGAGAACGAGAAACCAGCTGGATTGAGGTAAAGAGACGGAATAAAGACAGAAGACAAGTACCAGTTACTATCATGGACAGAACAGATTCAGCTTTGGGGAATGAGCTTCAATTATTGTTAATTAATATAAATGTTTAATTATTGATTCATGTATTTAAAATCAAAGAAAAAAAAAAGAAAAAAAGAAACAAACATTTCACAGCTGGGGAAAGCACCTTGTCTCCTTTTTTCCCAGGCTCCACATCACCCCAGGTACCTCTTCTCTTTTTACATCGCTTCAAGTAACAGTCAGTCCCTCTGTCAGACAACCAGTGGCACACGGTGTGATATGCTCAGGAGGCAGAACATTCCCTCTGCATGTCCGTCCTTCTCCCTTCCGCTACTCCAGAACTCTCTACAACTGACTTTTTGTTCCTTTTCCTTCTTTTCTCACCTGGTGGTTCCTTCTGTTACTTCTCACTCTTATTTCCTCCCCCCCCACCATCTCCCTGTGTCCTTCTTACACACACCATTCCCGTGGTGCCCCCGCCCCGGCTGTGTGCTCGGCCGCGCCCCACGGTGGGTGGTTGGATCTGGCTGGAACTGGCTGGAACTGGCTGGAACTGGCCAGAACCGGCTGGGGCCGGCTGGGACAGCCCCGGCCTCCCCTCAAACAGCCCCCGCTCCTGGCACTGGGACACCCGCATGCCATATCGCTCCAGAAGGAAGAACTGTAATTGCATCTGCACTCGGCTGTCCAACACTTACCATGGATATTTCTCATCCAGGCAAGTGCCATGACAAAGTTTCGTGGCCATCTGTGAATAACATCTGCCTGCTTAACTCATGCCCCTTTTGCCTCCCTTGATCTGAAGGACCCTGCCATGGGACCACATTGCATTACACCAGAATTAGACTAAACAAAAAACACATAGTATGCCTGACTCTTAACCTTTCCAAACTTCATGGCCCATATACTTTTGATGTGGTTCTGATAAACCTATGGGGGACCAGAAGCTGAAATAACTTAAAAGTTATAAAAATCACTGTGTAAATATAATACGTTTTTTCTTCATATTCCCTAGTCCTGCATTTGTTTGCCTTTCACCAGTTCTGGTTTAATAATTATATTGTGTTTTAAGACTAGAATAAATCAATTATTTCCTGTACTAAATGACAAAACAAAGGCTTTGCGTAATTGATCACAATTAGGTTACAAGAGGAAGGACTATGCTCCGGACCAAGACATGTGAGGAAGTTAGTACATGCTTAACATATCTTTCACTCAGCTGCCAGCCTTGTGCAGATTATGAATGAAAACTAAGAAAGCTGAACTTGCAAGTAAGAAATACAGGCTCAGCAGCTAGATTGATCAAACAGAAGGAAACTTGATAGGGATGCTTTTGAAGGCAAGCCAGTATGAAGTATCACGTAGGGTTGACACAGTTCCCTGTCTGATTATAATCACATCTTTAATGATTTCTATCTCTATTGATGTGCTGTGCTCACTGATTTATGCATTAAGTCTGGAAACAGCACGATAAATAAATGCTTCCCATGTGTTATTTTTTCACTTCTTACTCAATATTGGGACCAGGAATACAAATACCATACACACCATTGTATGTATTTCCCTGTCTGAGTGTGCTCTGGCCATGCTTCCTGTCCTCGCTGACTTTTTATAACCATAAATTCCTCCAGCTGTAGGAGGATGAAGCCTCTTGAGAGAAGCCAACATGTTTTGCTTTAGATCTTGGTTTAAAGAAAGTCACAAATCCTACCATTTCCGCTTTTCTAGAACAGGGGCTTTTAAGCACTGCCACAGTGCCGTGGGATTCATACTTAGAATTCCTTTGAATTGGAGTTTCATGTCTTAACACGTACCTCACACATAGCTCTTCTTTGTTAAGATGGGGAGTTGTAACAGCCTGCAGATCAAATGCAAGCATTTTTTATGGAGGAAAAGTCTTGGGGTCAAACTCAGATGTGATTTAGGCAAAGAGAAACCTGTGTGTCCTTAGCAGAAGTTCAGCTGCTTAGAAGACCCATCATTTTCAGCCCAGAAACACTTACTATTTCTACATTCGTAGCTAGTCAATGAAGCTGCGTGTCAGTAAAAATTGAAGTTCCGCTAAACAAACAGACAAAAAGATAAATAAACTGCAAAAGAACAATTCAAAAAGCACCATCTGTAATGAAGTTCGCTCATGCCTTCTACTACGCACAACAGTCAGCCCAAGAATGTTAACATCATGCTGATATTTTATTGTCTTTGAGCTAAATTTTCTGCTATTCAATCAGATGAAAGGGTTTTTCTCATCTGTGTTTTCTCTGCATTTTTTCGGTAATGACGGCTACTAAACTCAGTGTGAGCAATCAAAAAAAGTAAGAATTTATAAAGGAATGGGTCCTTTGATTGATTTTAGTGAGTAAGACTTGCATGATCAACTCTATGAAAAAGTCTTGAAGGCATCAGTGAGAAAAAAAGATTTTACAGTCATTCTGGTTATTAATAAAAATAAAGGAAAAAAGTATGCTAAAATACAGTGAATATGATAGTGACTTCACACTTACAAAGTAAAAGCATGACTTCAGGGGGAAAAAAAAAAATATTGTTCAAATGAATGACCTGGTGAGTGTCCCAATCCCTGTTTTTTGTAATTTTAGGAATAGAAAAGATAATCAAATCAAACTATGCTCTGTCAGGTGATTAAAAAACAACTTTGCCTGTGATATCAATGCTAATTCTAACTAAATTGTGTTATTTTTCATTACAATTAAGTAAAAATAAAGGGAGGATTATTATGATTCTTCTACTTTATAGTTGTTTTGTTTGCTTATTGTTCATGTCTGGGTTATTGTCTCAGCATTTCTGATACGACTTTTGAAACCTTTTTCTTGAATATTTTGTTTCTACTTCTGTTCAAGGAGATATAGAAAGAAAAAGTAAACAATGTCTTGAATATACACATGATTTCAAAGCTGAAATAAAAAACAACAGTTTGAAAAAATTGTTTTCTGAAGAGATGATCAACAAGTAAAGCCTTTCCATGTTGTAGTTTTTTTTTTTTAATTTCTATTTTTAAAAATATTTTAAGCATTTAAAAATGTTCCTCATAAACTAAGAATTATTTTTACTCAGATAAAAAGCTTTTAAAAACAGAATGTTGCCGATAACATATTTTAGTACTGGAAAATTCAAAACTACTTCTATTTGTGTTCCAAGAATTATTCTCATCTGAGCAATAGAACAAAATCCTTCCTTTTAACCTGTCTCTCCATTAGTATTCTTAAACTTAGTCTCCTTTATATGAAATACAACTAATAATGCAACTATAATAAAATCAACCAGTGTATCCTTTCATCATCACAAATTACGTCAATTTGATAGAAGATTTCTACAGACGATAGACTCTCTATAATATATTCAGTAACTTAGTAAAATACAATTGAATCTGCCTTGACATATCTATGTGTATATATAATTTTCAACTGACTAACCCTTCATATCAAGAAACTATTTAGTCAAGCACAGTGAATGCATAGTAAATTTACTTCTTACTCCAAAATATCTTCACCACTTGCTCAACAATTTACTTTTTAATGTGCCCCGTAGCTCTAGTTCCTTTTATTACTTCTGTGTTCAGGAAAATTTAAAGACCTTGAGACAAGGTAACAGCTTTCACGTAAATAAAAAGCTATTGGAAAAAGGAAGACAATTAATTGTTCTCTATTCCATTGGCCCAGAAGTAATGGACTTAATTTGCAAGGAGGGATATTTAAGTTAGATGTAAAAAAAAAATAAGGTTTTATCTATTGTTAAGGGTAATTAAGCTTTGTAATACATTGTCCAAAGAGCTTTTAGAATCCATATAATTGACATCTTCTTAAAAACAGATAAAGTAAATAAGTTAGGAATACCTTGTCTGCAGCTGATTCTGTCCTAGGGCACAGAATTCAATTACATGATACCTGAAGTTCCTTTCCAGGTCTATTTTATGTGTTCTGTAACACTGAAAATACTGAGGTAATCATACCCACTTTCTTAAGACAGTACTGGAAAACAATTAGGAGGAATTGATGTACAGTAGGACACAGAGCAGTACCAATTACAGTGCCTGGTCTCCATTTCAGTGCATGCTGGCATGGATTTCTGAAGAGCCTTATCCTCCTCATTTTCTTGTTACTACCCTACTGTGTGACAGAGCCACACGACTGTGGGGCTGAGAGGACACCAGCAATGACAACAGCAAAGCCTTTTAGCTGTTCACTATAATTTGAGGGAGATTTAGCAAAACATAACAGCCAGAGAGTTCTAGTTTGTTTTTTCCTGTCTCTTGATAATTGTGCCAACCCTGCTGTTAATCAGTCTCCCTGAGAAGCAAAACAGGTTAGGGTTGGTAATATGCTTTCGGTTTTGTTTTTTTTTTTTTTTTTCCTGGCCAAGCAGATACATTGGATAATTGGGCAAAGTTTTTAATGTTGCATCCTAAATACTGTGCAGCTTGGACAGTTTGAGACTGCATCATTACTTAAGATGCAGTTGCAGCTACTTTGACATAATTTATGTCTACATAACTCTTTCTTCAGTGAGTTATACTACCATAAATCTTCATATTCTACCACATGCGAAATTTCATCAGGGGATTCCAATTTGAAGAAGCAAATGTGGTTTCAAAATACTCCAAAATTAACTGAAAAGAGCATTTCAGAAGCTGAACTGATTTCAGAAGCAAGAGTGCCACAAACAGCTAGCCCATATAGCAAGGAAAATCCCACTGTGGGTTTTTGTCGGCTTTATAGTAGCCTATACAAGAGAATAACATAGTCTTGCTAACAGTATTTCCAAAAATAATTTTTCATTAATTATTATAATAACAACCTTAAAAATCAAAGATTTTGGTTATAGTCATCCAAATCTTCACCAAATAACTCAAGTATGCTTCTAAATTTTGAATAATGTTTAAATGAACACGATTATATAAATACTAAAAATACGTATTTCGTGTCTCTGACTTTCAGTGGAATAACATATGTGTAACACCAAACTGAAAACTATTCTTCCACGTAGTTTTAGCTATGAAATATGAGTTTGTAAGGTACCTATCTCTTCCAATAGAATATTTTTCAGTTTAAATATACTGTGAGTTCTTTAGTAAAAAAATCCAAGTACTCAGTCTCAAAGGAAAATACCATATCACTGGATATATGTAATGGCAATAACAAAAATAATTGGGTACTTTTGAGAATGCTGTCTACAATATTTCTGGGATTCAGAAAAACGATATTTCTTTGAGTAGCTATGTACTTACAGGGTTTTTTTTATAGTCATGCCATATGAGATGTCTTAAAATCTGACTCTATTTACCATAGTTTAATACTTGTTGTCACCCTAAATGCTATTTATTGCGAAATTTCTTTTGTGCTTGGTGTACTTGGAGAATGGCCTAGGGTCTCTGTGAGTTAACATTACCATTTTTGTTTTCCCTTTGGTTTGCCGCATACATAATGATAAAAAAATTTAACAGATTTGCTGAGCAGACTTTTTTCTTTGCACAGCAGTATATGAATAGATTTTCTTATGCCTGGATCCCATGGTTATGAAATTTTCAAATTTGTAACAAATGCTTCAGTGAATCAGCCAAAGTTTCAGCATGTCATTGTTTATGATGCTGTCATAATGATTCATTACTAAATGGGTGTCTCTGATACAGAAGTCCCCTGAAGGAGCTTCCCAAACTTCTGTCACTCTATCATTTTCTTTCTGTAAAGAGAGTTATCAGAGTTCAATGATTTGAAAAGCTAGACCAATATTCAGCTTTGTAATTGGTAATGTTCTCACAAGTGTTTCCAGGTTGTTTTGATTAGCAATATAATAGTTGATTTCTTAATTTCTTGTGCACAGTTCAACAGCATGCCTTAAATGTAATACTCATAGTCCACCTTAAGGTATGCTGATCAAATTATTTACATCTACCACTCTATTTTAAGATTTATTCTTAGAATGCATATCTTCTGAAATTACTATCCATGTTGTGAATATAGAATAAAAATATAAAATTTAAATAAATTAAACAAATAACTTAGAAAATGTGAGTATAAAACTATTAATTACCTTACTCACAAGGTAAGAGAAGACATTTTCCTAAATGTTTGAACTAAATGGAATTAATTCTTATTAATTAATCTGAAGTACACATGAAAAGGAAATAATGATAATTTTTCCCACTGCTAAAAAAAACCCCACACCTCCAATAATTCTAAAGAGAGTTTTAAATGGTGAAAAACATATATTTCTCATCAAGAGGAATTATCTGCTCGTATTTTCAAGATTACTTTTTATCAGATACATAAAACACATTTTAAAATAGTCAGAATAAAAAAAAAGAACAAAGAAAGAGGAAGAAAAATCACTTAAGGAAATTATTTGATTTGAATACACAATAAAAACAATGTAAGATAGATGTATAAGACATTCAAACTATAGAGTCACTTCGAGCACATCAACAGTAATAAACACAGCATAAAATGTACACCGTGTAGTACAGTTATATCTGAGTGCTTCTTTGTTCTTTCAAAGAAGTGCTAGTTAAATCTATGGTTATGTTTAGATAACTGTTTATACTCTAGTTTGCTATTTTTGTTTACTTGGAATGCTTTCAAACTTCACTGGGAGAATTCCTAGGTTTTAAACATTGCAGCGGCTGTAGCTTGGCATAAGCTAATTGAAATTTGTGAGCTACACTTCTCTAACCTCGTAAACTGGCTCTTGGATCCAGACCCACTCTGGAGTAGCTCCTGTTCCATTTTGATTTTTGTGGCTAAACTATGTGTAGAAAACCTTCTAAGTAAATTATATATTTTATATATGTATAAAAAAGTTCCTCTAAGTGGAAGAAATTAGGCAGCATAACCATAGTCAGCAACAAAATGATAGAAATGTTTTCTGCTTGACTTCGAAAAAGTTTGTCAGAAGTGGAATTAACCTTTTTATTGCATTTCACTTGCTGGAAAGTCTTTAATTCCACCTTGATGGAGAAATATCCTTTTAAAAGAGGAGATTACATCAAACAGTATACTTAATTAATGGGAGCACTTGGTTTATGCAGTATGGAAGAAATAAAAAATTTCCATTATTTATGCTTGACATGTTTTTCCTTGATTGATAAATAATTCCCCAAGTTATTTATTCTTCATGCACTATGACTTCATAAATTAAGTCTATGTTTTTATATTGTTTTGACTGACAGCTCTACAGATTTAAAACTCACATTCATGTAAGACAATTATTGAATTTTGACAAATGTAAATTTTAATTCACTTCTGCAGCTGATGGCAAACAATTCTATACATTCATATTTTGAAATATAATTGCTTGTACATATAGATAGTCTGTTTTTCTGATGTTGTCTTCTGGAACAGTATAGATGATTAATATCCTGCAGAATGAAAAGAAGTAAGAAATTAAGAGGACCTGGAATTCTTTACAATTTTCCAAGAACGCAACATACTGTGACACTGAATTGTGTAGTCATGCTTTGCATTTTACTAAATCAGCTCTGTTTGGTGTTAATCACAGCTGTAATAATAATCTTAGTAATGGCTTTACTAAAATGCATGAAGAAATGTACCTCAGGAGTCAAACACAGAGGACAAAAATCCATTTTCCACCATCACACTTTCTTGAGTATAGAATGAAAGGAGTGGGGTAAACTACATGATCCTAGCAAAAGGTACACAAAGCAGTGGACATGTGATATTTGCTGCAGGAATTCATCCTGCAGGACGTCGACGCAAAGAATGCATCCAGGAGTATAACACAAATGTGGTCAGGAACAATTACATCACAGTATTAAATGGAAGAAGCAAATGCATCTCTTTCACACGCTTCAGAGCACAAAAAGGAAAAATACAGAGGCTGTGTATCAGTTAACAGGTATTTAAAACTACAACACATTTCTGTGAAAATGTTTCCTAATGGCTCTTGGTTAAAAATTGGTTGTAACTTAAGACAAAATTCAAAAGAACTTAGAGGTTGCTTCAAACTTTATACTCCTCTTCTGTGAGGTACTCCAAAACGAAGTCACAAAACTAGTTCAAACATGGGGTGAATAAGAAAGTTTGAAGTATGCCAATACCTTTTTACATCAAAAAGTGCCAACTTATGCCTCATTTGGAAGACATAGAAATGCTCTCAGAACTACTTCACTGCTAAGACCACCCCTCCCCATCTGCCCCGTTCCAATTATGCCAGAATATCAGGAGGTCCAAACTTATATTGAAATTGTGTGGCAAAGGTTTTTTTGGTGGATGGGGGAAAGGGAGGGGCCAGGGGGAGGCTACAGCAGCGGCTTCTTGGAGAAGCACTAGAAGCTTCTCTGTTGTTCAACAGAGCCAACAGACTCCAGAACAGACCCACTGCTGGCCATCAGCTTGCACATGTTGGCAGCACTTCTGAAATAACATAGTTAAAAAGGGGGAAAACTGTACTATGTGGAAGCAGTTGCAGTAAAGAGAGGAGTGAGAATATAACTCAGACTCTTTCAGGAGAGAGAAACAACTGCAGACCTGAAGGTCAGTGGAAAAGAAGCGGAAGGAGGTGCTCCATGCCCTGTAACAGAGATTCTTCTGCAGTCCCTGGCTAAGACGATGGTGAGGCAGCTGACCCCCTGCAGCCCATAGAGGTCCATGGTGGAGCAGGTAGATGCCCAAAAAAAGCTGTGACCCTGTGAGAAAACGGAGCTGGAGCAGGTTCCTGTCAGGACCTGTGTGCTCATGGAGAGAAGAACCCATGATGAAGCAGGTTTGCTGTCAGGAACTGCGACCCTGAGGGGTACCCACACTGAAGCAGTCTGTTCCTGGAGGACTGTCTCCCATAGGATGGACCCCATCCTAGAGCAGGCTAAGAGTGCGAGGAGGAAGGGGAGGAAGAAGCGGCAGAAACACTGTATTTTGCAGAAACAACTGAGCACACCAGAAAGCTGTGTAAGAATTTATCCTAGTTTAACTTCTAAAGTCCTGGAATTTATCACGTAGCTGGAATTAGGACCCAGCAGTGTCTTTTGTAGGTATCCACTGAGTAGGAATGTGTATGTTTCAGCTCACTAAAGAGCCAGAGTCATGAATCTGGAAACTGAGCCCAGGTTTTAATACCTGAGGCCAACTAAGAAGGAAAGAACCTCAGAGAAGCAAGAGGGGGAGGCATGGATGGAGCTTGTTTCTCAGCCCACCTAAGCAGCCAATTTACAAACTAGAATTGCACTGTTTTTTTCAGAATTTCACTGAAATATTTATTTTTCATCAATTTCTGAAATTCTTATTGTCACTTCTGCCTGAAAATAAGCAAAAAACCCACATCTTTTAAAACTATCTACACCTTACTTGAAAAGACTTCTACCAAAATTCTCTGGGATTGTAAAATTTATAGATTTATTTCTGTACAATTGGTATTACCTTTCTTAAAGTGAATGGAATTACCTGATTTGAAGATTTTGATACAGTGAAATGCATTCAGGAGGTAGTTCTGTAAATCATACAAACTTTCTTGTTCTTGCACAATATATATAAAGCTGCTGAAGAAGATTGTGACCACAGGTCACACAGTAAAAGCATTTCTTATCTGTGCAGTGAACTGTGTCCTATGTAATAATGCCTATAATTTCTAAAGTATTTTATATATTCAAAGCACTGTGTGAACAGTAACTAATTGGTAACAAATTTTGAGCAGTTCATTTGTTGCATTTACACGAGCTTAGAACAATTTGAAATTTGCTTTGTTAATACTGCAGAACAGCTATAAAGCATCTGAAAATATTTAGCACAGGTAAATATTTCCAGTATTGAGAATAAAGCTGTTTACAGAAAAATTAAAAACAAAACAAAACAAAACAAAACAAAACCACCCTAAAATATCCCCAAATATATAGACCTTATAATTTCATACCCTCAAGGCTTTTTGCAGGGGGGAAGATTTAAACTCAGAATTGAGCAACTAATACCCAGAACTTAAATAACTGAGCAAACTGAGCAGCTTAAGAGATACAGTGAGAGGAGATTAAGCCCTTACTCTAGTTCAAAATAAGCAGAAAGCTGCATGCCAGTCTCTGAAATGAGAAAGTGAGCTTCTCTGTAGGATACTAGCTGCTCTAGCATGTAAGCACTCTTATTTTCTATAAGTAAAATTATACAGGCAGTATCTTTATTATACTGTAAAACAGGAATACTGTTGAGATAATGAGAAATTATGCAGAGAAAGAAAATGGTCAGACCAATGCAATTTGAAATTAGTGAAAGGATTGCTGAAAAACGGTTTAACATGTTCTACTTACAGTTGGTTAAGATACTTGTGTTTCTTTTGCACTCATCTGCATAAATATAAAAATAAAATAATGAGAAAATTACATCATATAATGTTTAATATAGAGGGTACCAAAGTGCATTCCAAATTTATATGCAAAGCCCTTACTGCATCTTACAGAGATCATTTCACACATCCTTGAAATGAAGACACTTTAGATAAAACTCAGCACCTGTTTAACAATACACAGCAAACCTCACATAATGTTTTACTAGAAGAAAAAGAAATGGAGCGTCCAAATAAAATGCAGAGGGATTTACTGGCACAGTGTAATTACTTGTGTTGGAATTTGTCCAGGGCACTGCAGTTAAAGCTCTTACTGTTACGGAAAATCCCACAAGCTCTTTAATGGTTTCAAATGGTAGAGGCTGGGGCATGATTTGATGTCTGATATAAAGTAGGTGATGAGAATCTTTGAAAGGTGTTTGTGTTTGAGTCGGCTTTCACTCTAGTTTGAGGGTAGCATGGCATTTATTGTTCTGTGCAGTTACCAAAGGTCTATACTACCAAGAAAAAAGAAATGTCAGGTCTTCAGAAAGCTTTGTGATCCACTAAAGGCTGTAAGTGTTTTTCTTGGTATTAGGCATACATAATATTGAAAGTATAGGGTATCAAAGGTCATGACTCAAAGAACCACTGTCAGTGTAAGAAGCAAAATCACTAGGGAGACCAGGAAGAAAGCAAACCCTTCAGGGCTGTGTTTTGAACATAGTCACAGTCCTGCATAATTCTGATCTGAAATGATAGCTCTGTAAATAGGACCTCTCTGCTTAAGATACAATCCTGAAATCTTATTAGGGAAGAACCACATTATATACTGGAAAGAAGAGCTGGCAAGCAATATATGAAAAATATTAAGCTGCAGTGAGAACCTTTCCTCTATCTATGAGAGAACTCACAAATACTTAGGTCATGGTAAAAAAAAAAAAAAACCTCTCTCTGATGTTGCTGTTTTAGCAGTGTGTGTAATCAGAAAAGCAATATATATTAATGTAAATTATTTGGGAAAAAATTAATCTGGTTTAAGTATTGAAAATGGATCATATGCTAATATTTTTTCATGGAATATAATTTATCTTATGAAAAGGCAGATTCCACTAAATGAAGGACCTGACAGTACGAAAGATCATATGCAAATAAACAGGTATGTCTTAGCAGGTGTTGAACTGAAGTAGCTATAAAATTTCCATGTGTTTATGTGTGCATGCACAGCTTTTTATGGAATTGAAAAGATTATGAATTTCACAACATATTTTAACCCTCTGTTATTATTAGACTGATATTTTAACTTTGAAAATCAATTCATATTAAATGTTTCATAAAAATCTTTCAGTGATCTTAAAAAATATTTTTAAAAAGTTACTTTCTCTTCCTCTTTTCAGTCAATGCTGTTATAAATACATGCAAGACAGGATATAAAAGAAAAACACGACATATAGATTTTATTTGAAATTATTCTTATCTAGCTCATCATTGCCTCTCAGTTTTTTCACGGCAGTTAATATAATTGTGTTGTTCTGACTTCCACTACTTTTGAAGCAAAAAATAGAAACCCACTCAATTTTTTTCATCAAAGATAAATTACTGGAACTGCCTTCTCTTTTGTAGAGACCAGTGAAAGAGACAGATAGCTATTTTATGAGAGATTAAATGTTCCAAAAATTTGGATGTCATGATCTCTGCATTGCAAAAAATAAGTATCCTGGAAATTAAAATGTGTCCTTGAAAATCTACCTTAAATCCCATTGAATGGTAATGATATCTATAAACATTTCTAAGATATGTGGTTTTTTTCAAATTTATACTCTAAATTGTACAGAAATGCCTTTAAAACACACTTAAAATAAGGCATGACCTCACTTTTGAATGAGGCAAAAATGGCAAATACATGCTATGCTCACTCTCATTCTTCTCAAAGTTTTACCTTGTTCTTTGCTATAGGATGAACAAGAATAGCTTTAGCACTTGGGCTATTAGAAGGCTGAGTTTTAAATATTATGTGTAGCTTTAAGGCCTGAGGCTCTTTTCTTCCTTTGGTTGCTGATGGGGAAAACAAGATACAGAACTCGAAAGTCTTTGTTGCAATTTCATGTTATTGTTTTCTTTTATATTTTCTTTTATGGCATTAGAATCAATGATACACTATTGTTGTTCATCTCTGACAAGCATTTTTTTTATCGAAGTCATTTACTTTGACCAAATAACTTACGATTTCACACTGGCTCTGAAACTATTATTACTAGTCGTTCTGAATATAAAAGACTACTTGCAGCTTCCTGATTAAAACAGTTTTTAAGTCAAATCCCTGCAGTTAAGTGCAAAATTTTTTAATCCACATTGAATAAAAAAAAAAATCCTACAGAGAAAGATGCTTCATTGTTCATTAGAAGTCAAATGAGCTGTTTTTATCTTTTTCTAAAGAATGCAAGGTAACTAGTTGCTGTCAAACCTCTGAAAAAAATCTTACTATATTCACAGTGGTATGCTGGAAGAAAGATCGTGCAGTGATTAAAAAATTGGTAAGTCAAATGCTTCAGGCTTTATTTACTGCAGGTTTATGAAAATTAAGAGAAAGATTCAGTCTCTGTTTTTTTTTTTTCTGAGAAAAATCATAAAGTATTACTGTAATGAATAGCTCTATTTTAAAAAGTTATTAATGTTCTTCCTCAGAACCTCTCTATGTACAGTTTGCGAATTATGTGTAATACTGAGGGCTCATAACTTCTTTCAGAGTCTAACCAGAAATTCCACTTCTAGTTCTGTATTTTCCACTTTAAATTGAAATCCCACCACTCTATAATGCAGGAATTAGTGTAGCAAAGTTATTGATCTTTAATAGTTCATTATTCCAGGTGAAGTCCTTTCGTAGAAAAAAGACTGGCATTTTTATTTCCTTCCCCTGCCTCCCCAAGTCTGGATGATAAAAAGTGGCATTTTTCTCTGTTTCCTAGCATGTTTGCTTACGATGTTTGTCCCAAATTGATAAAAATCTCTTTTCAGAGTGTGTTATGCTCAGCCCCTCAATACCTTTGGTGAAGTGATGAGCACCACAGGAAGTTGGAGTCTGGACCTAGTTGTATCCTTCTTCTTTTAAATCCTTCCTTCTTATTTTCCTCCTGTGGTGAGTTGATCCTGGCTAGACAGTGGGTGCCCACCAAACCTGCTCTATCACTCCCCTCCTCAGCTGGAAACGGAAGGAAAAATTGTAAAAGAAATCATGGGTTGAGATAAGGACATGGAAAGATCACTTTCAAGTTACTCGCATAGGCAAAATAGGCTTGATTTGGGGAAAAATTAATTTAATTCATTACAAATCAAATCAGACTAAGACAATGAGAAATAAAACTTAGATTTTAAAACCCTCTCTCCCATCCCTCTTTCTTTCTAGGTTCACCTTCACTCCCAAATTCTCTACCCCTACCCTTACAGAAGTGCAGAGGGGTGGGGGATGGAGGTTACAGTCAGTCATCATACATTATCTCTGACGTTCCTCACACTCATCCCCTTCACACTCTGGCAGGGAGTCTCCTGCAGGCTGCAGGTAGCTCTCTGCTCCACTGTGGCTGCAGGGGCACAGTCCACATCACCATGGGCTGCCAGGTTGTCTCTGCTCCAGTGTCTGGAGTACATATTGCCCTTTCTTCCTCACTGGCCTTCATGTCTGCAGAACCCTTGGTTTCACAGATTTTCTCTCCTCTCTCTTACTGCTATTGTTTGTGCCACAGGGTTCTTTTTCCCCATCTTAAACACGTCAGCCCAGAGGTACTACTCTTGCCTCCTATGGGCTCCACCATGGCCAGTGGTGGGTCCACCTTGGAGCTGGATGCCATTGGCTGTGCTGGACATGGGGGAAGCTTCTAGCAGCCTCTCACAGAAGCCATCCCTGTGGCCTCCCCTCACTACCAAGACCTTGCTATTCAAAACCAATAAACCTCTACAGTTCCTTGCTTTCTATGGCTCCTCCATACTGGTATGGGTTGCTTTATGTGCTGTAGTCCCCTCAGGGGTGTCTCTGCTCTAGCATGGGTCATCCATAACTTCAGTCCTCTCAGAAGAATTTGTCCTCATGGCATGGTACCTCTTCCAAAACTGTGCATCCAGCTGTGAGCCCAACAGTGTCCTTTCACCGAGTCACTCTGCTTCCTCCTTCATTTCCTCCAAAACTCTACCTCTTCACAGTTCTCCTCTGGTGTTCTCTTTTGTGCTGCTGCCTGTGTTCCTTCTCGCATTTTTGCTTGTTGTGTCTTCTCACATCTTTCAGCTTGTTTCTCCTTTCCTGTGTTCCCACATATCTCCTCACATGAATCCACATCTCCTGCTCCTCACAGCTTCCACCCTGTCTTACTTATATCTGAGGAGTGGTGCTGTGTGTTGTCCTCACCAGCTGCAGCTGTGGGACACGGTGGGGTGTTTTCAACCACTGCAGAGCCAAGAGCTCATGTTCTCCTCCTACACAGGTGTTAATCGGAGGGGCAAGAGCAGAGAAACATCATGGGGTCACTTCTGAGAAGGATTCACAGGCAGAAAGTTAACAGGAAGGAGCACTGCTCCTGTCCATTCAAAACTCAGGAAGCATAGGAATACAGAGACGTAAAATGCTGAGATCCAATTGCAGCAATGTGTGAGAGCAGCACAGCCTGAGATTTCCCAGACCCACATGATGTCTTCCAATTATTACTGCTTATGAGAAAAAACAGATACAGATAAACAGATAGTACTTGATTTGATTTTATGAAAGGAAGAGTATGAAAATAGATGCCATTAAGATCATAAATCACATTATGCAGCAGATACACATAAAGAAGTTATACACACTGCGTAATGAAAACCATTTGTTAAAGCGTGAAATGCTTATATTTTACAGAGAAACTGCAACACTTATAATTTAAAATGCATGCTAAAATGCATCTCTTTATAATATAACAGATCCACAACGTGGACAATTTTCAGGTAAAATATTGTCTTAGACTCAAATTATGTTATATTGATAATTAAGAGAAATATATCACCTTCTATATTTTTCATATGAAACCTGGCAATATTAGAAATTAGGAAATTCACTAAATTTCATTGCTTAGGCTTGGCCTTCTTGCATCTATCATAACTTCTATCATGGGTCACCAGTTCATGTTTTGTTATAGCCATTAGAGCTGTTTAATCCTTACTGTTAACAATAGCACATGGCTACTTCTGCTGCGTCTCATCTACAAGGTGTGCTAAAGGTTCAGCTGGAAGATAGTTTGCATTTTGGAGAGAAACAGTTTAATAGTTATCTGGAAAATATAAATTGCTAAGGAAGATAAGTAAACTGAAAACTGCCTGTTGTTATTTGGCTTCTGTAGGGAAAAAAATTAGACGTTTTAGACTTCATATGTTTAATACATGCAAATGTGCCTTTGAAACAGAGGGTTTACATATGTTATTTCCTCAACTGGGTCTCCGCATTGTCTGAGAAAGTGTTATTTGGCCTGAAGCAAGGCCATGACAGAGATTATGTTAACAAAGAAATGGATAGTCATGGCCAAGAGCTCAATCTCATGCCCCTGTTTATTAACTTGCATTGATGTAGCAATAGACTTTACGGCCAAAAACCCTGTTATGATAATTCACTCTGTCATTTTGCCTAATGCTGGCCTTTAGGCAACAAGCAATTAATTTTTTTATTCATTATTTTTGCTACTAATCTATGACATATTTCTTACAAAAGTATTGAGACCTGCAAAAAATTGTCAAGTGAGTCTTGAATCAGGTTTTTTCCAGTATTGACAGTACCATAAAGCCTCAACTGTTGAGTTCTTTATTCATAGAATCATAGAATCATAGAATCGTAGAATCACAGAACCATGAAATCATTGGTTGGCTTGGGTTGGAAGGAACATCAAAGACCCAGTCGCAGGACCTTGCACTTGGTCATGTTAAACCACGAGATTCCCCTGGGCCACTTCTTGAGCTTGTTCAGTTCCTTCTGGATTACATCCTGTTCTTCAGGTGTGCTAATCATACCACTCAGTTCGTTGTCATCTACAGATCTGCTGAGCATGCACTTGATCCCTTTGTCCATGCCATTAATGAAGATATTAAATTACACTGGTCCCAATACAAACTCTTGAAGTAAACCTCTCATCCCCGGTCTTCATGAGGCTTCTGTTGACCGTTACCCTCTGGATGTGATCATTCAATCATTTTCTTAACCTTGTAGCACTCCACCCATTGAATCCATCTCTCCAATTCACAAATAAAGACTTGCCCTTCATTAAGTTGTGATGATTGCCTTGAATCCCCTCCTTGTTCTCCATGTGCCTCAGCATAGATTCAAGGAGGATCTGTTTCATGATCTTTTCATGCACAGAGGTGAGGCTGACAGGACGGTAGTTCCCAGGGTCTTCCTTTCTACCATTTTCAAGCATGAGTACAACATTTCCCTTTTTCCAGTAACTGTGTCTTCACCTGACTTTGCCATGACTTTTCAAATATCAGGAAGAGTGGCTGGGCAACTGCATTGGCCAGTTCCATCAGGACTCTGGGATGCATCTCATCTGTTCCCATAGAGTTATGTACATTCAGGATCTTCAGGTGGTCATGAACCTGATCTTTATTTACAAGGGAAGCCCTTTGCTCCCTCAATCTCCATCCACTAGAGAAGTGAGGTAAGAGAGTTGGCCACTGAAGACTGAGCCCAAAAAGTTGTTGAGTACCTCAGCCTTCTCATCATCCATTGTTACCAGTTTTCCAGCATTGTTTCAGCAGGGGTACACCTTCTTTGACCTTTCTTTTCTTATTAACATACCTGTAGAGGCTCGTAATTTGCGTCCCTTGCCAGGTTTAGTTCCAGCTTCTCACCCTCCCCTTACACAACTGAACGTCACCTCTATACTCTTACCAGGTTACTTGTTCTTGTTTCTACTGCCTGTGCATTTGCTCCTGGGGATTGCTAGCTCTCACTCTACGGAAGACTTCCTTAAAGACCTGTCAGCTCTATTCCACTCCATTGTCCCTGATAACAGTCTCCCTGGGGATCCTATTGAGTATCTCCTAGAAGAGCTGCAAGTTTGCTTTCCTAAAGTTGAGGGGCCTAACTTTACTCCTTAGCTGACCCATATTCCTCAGAACTGCAAACCCCACCAAAGCATAGTCACTGCAGCCCAGGCTGCCTCCAATCTCGATGTCCCCCTCTTATCTCTCTTCTATTTGTGACCATCAGATCCAGTATCACTCCCCTCTGAGTCACCCAAGAATTATTGTTTTAACTCTTAAAATATGTCTAATTTCAAGTTTCATTTTTGTCTAAATTCATTTTGCATACTTCGCAATACTTGTCTCGCTATTGCTCATGTAGTCTGCATTGAGAAGTCTTCTCACAGATGCATTCTCCTCTATGTGTTTTCAGATAGGTTATGATTTTTTCATCTTCTCTCCTAAATGCCCATGCAAACTGTGGGTGAAATCCAGCTCTAGACTCATACATTTGTACCCTGATATGTGTAATGTAGGTATCTACGTGTAGATTTGATAGATATCTAAGCTTTCATCATAGTCTGTGGAGATCAAATCAATACAAACGCTCCTAGTGAAGTTTTCACATAGATATGTCTGTTTTAGAATGAGCTAAAAGTCTCTCTGCGTGCATCAATTATATTGATCAAAGCCTCAGACCATTTGCACAATTTCAAGTATTTCATGCCATTTTAGACACCCTAAGGCATCAGAGATACCCATGCTGGAACAGCAAATGTTACACAGTACATGGAGGAGAGATACAACCATCTAGAGTGATACCTAGAGGGCAATACACATAGATAATTCAGCCATTCCTAAAGTACATATTGAATATAAAGTAAGCTTAATCATTTAGTTCACTTGTAGACATCTACATTGCAGACACCTCAATTGTACATGATTGTATTCAATGCAATCCAATTTGCAAGGGCTAAATCCAAATTTTTGTGAAACTATCTTAGTTTTAGTATCACTTTTGCAAATTGTTCCCAAACTCAATCGATTCTTAAAGTGCATGTCTGACTGTGAAATTCCAGCAGGGATCTTATTAATGCTGATTACACATGTAACATCTCCTTTTTGTTCCTGCATAACAATTCACACTTCTATGGATTCCTTTAATCTTTTATTGTTGATGCTGCCTCGTGTAGTTGATCTTCCATGATGATCTTCTAAATTCTTTTCCAGAATGATGTCTTTTCATTGTCCATTTGACTATATTGAAATGAAAAGCATTTGCAGAAGGTCAACTCGATATTTTTTTCCCCAAAGTGTTGTGACATTCTTCTTCACATACCAAAAGCAAGAATCTCCAATAAACTAGGAATTAAAGCTAGTGTAGTGTTTAGAACCTGACGAACTTTCTGCTTCAGAGAGCTTTACCAGCTGGAATAATCTGCATAAGGAATTACTCTAGCGCATAGCATTTGACAAGCTCTTTCTTTTAGAAACTTCAAAACATGTTTACCAATAGAGATTTTTTTCACCAAAAAATAAACCTACAAGAAGACTAAGAGAACATCACAGGCTCAAAGGAAGCAGAAATAGAGGTTTTGCTGGCTAGAGTTGAACAGAGTTAAACTACTAGCTGCTACTAACTCTACTACTAGAATAGTAGAGTTCAACTACTAATAGTAGTTTAATTCCTCCAGAAAACATTTCTACCACACAAGAACATGCTAACAGATTTTCGTTTTTGAGCTTAAGAGTAAATCTCACTGTTTCAGTAGACTTCAACAGAGTGGCAAGTTATTTATATGGGGAAAAAGACAGTCAATAAAATACATCTGTAAAGCATCTTGTAAGAAAGGACGGTAATTTAAAAATCAATGTATTATTCAGCTTCCAATGAATAGAAATGTTCTTTTTTTCATTGGTGCCTTTGTAGAACTCTTGCCATGTTATAAATGTAACACGCAAAAAACCCTTTCTGCTAATTAGTCTTCAGCTTTTGCTGCAACTATTATGTGTCTAAGTACAGTGCTCTAGAAAGAACATAAGACTATCAGCTACCTTTATGACCGGAGATGTATGTCCTAACTTGAACATGAAACAAACATTTCAGCTAGCATTATTGATCTTTAATCTGGGTTGAGCAAAATCTGATGGCTTCAGTTTTGCTGTCTGTGGATTAAAAATACCATAACGGACAAAAAAGAAAGGAAGCTGATATGTTGCAGCCTACAACTGCAGAGCAAATGCCTGCCTCTCAAACAACAGAGATTAGAAGCATATCAGAAAGGATGTGATACTTCTGGTCATTTGCCAGACTTCGAGAACTAGTTCTTTATCTCTGAATGGGCCAAAATATTTTTCAATAAACTTTCAAAGAAAAGACTGTATTCCAGTATAATTATATTTTGGGGAAAAAAAAAAAAAAAAAAATGATAGAGTACTTTTA
>VZRR01008209.1:0-30326 GCA_013398015.1 Oreocharis arfaki | reverse complement strand
TGATGTATAAACAACCTGCGGGTCTCATTGGCACTAGAGTGACTCAAATCCCAGATATATTGCACACAAGTATGGGGGAAAAAAGGGCACAATTTGCACATCATACTTAATTAGGATGCATGCAGGAGACATCCAAGGGTACGACTGAAATTTGGGAAACACCAAATACATCTATGTATCACTTCTGTAACAATAAGGAGGTAGACTTCAGAAAAACGGTTATGCATGTGAGAATATTTAGATGTTACGTATCTCCCCACTTTACCCACGAGGTACAGTACTCAACCAAAAGAATTTAATGATCCCTTAATATATCCATTCACTTGACATAGGTACTTGTCTTGGTTTGAAACAAATTAAGGGAAACACTCTGAAAGCAACGTCACCTCCAAAGAAGTCAGGTTTCAGCCGCCTCTCCCCCACGAGCTCAGGAAGAAATTCCTCGGATGGAAGTGAAAAACAAGTTATTTATTTAACAAACAGAGTGGATGCAGGCATGGAAGAAAAACAAAAGCTAAATAATAAAACCTCACTGTGGAGAGAACCTGGGTAGATGTCAGAATTCTTTGTGGGTGTGGCTCTCTCCTCTCCAGAGCTGGGGCTCAGCTTGGGCCCCTACGGGTGGGTCTAGGGCCTCCTGGTGATGTTCTGGTGTTGCTGAACAGTCCCAAAGAGAAGAAGGAGTCAAAGTCCCAGGGCTCCATACTTTAGCTAATGAACAAGAAGCTAGCTAAAAAGCAAAAGGAATGTAACTCTCTTCCCTGCTGCAGAAGCCAAGCAGCCGGGCAGAAGAAGCCAGCAAGCTATCTCTGCTTTAAACACAAACTGCCAAAAGAATTCCACCGGCTCTCCTCCCTCTCCCGGAGCCAGCTTTAAAGGCACAGAACTCATTTCTGGCGTAGGGCAGGTCATAGGGAACACAGTATCACACAGCCACCCCAGGACAGTACTATGCCTGACGATTGATAAAGATTTATTTGTAATTCTATGTACAAATAGCAACATATTGTTCAGGTTTCTGACCAAATGTAAGTAGTATGTATACACACACACACTTGTAATTTAGTATCTATTTTAGTGTCTACAGTGTCTATAACAGTAGAAATTGCATGAATAATAAATATAGCACTGGCTGTGAGTTTCAGTATTAGAAAACTGTAGTCTACTACACTGCATTTGATATATTTGACTGTGCCCATGGGGCTGAAACATATAAACCAAAATTAAGTTAAATTTCTAGATCAGAAGATTTGTCTTATTCACAAACTACTGATCATCTGCTGCTACATATTCAAAACTTGAAATATCTGAATTATCTTGTGTATCCTGGAAGTTTGAATATACCTCTATTACTTTCATTTTTTACAATAATCTATAGCTAGCATAACTGTGCTGTAGTAGTTCTGAATTCCTTAAAGTTTTTAAATGAGCAATTGAATGAGAAAATGATTCAGTTAATCAGAAGTTTTCGAATGATAGTAATTCATAACATGATACACAGAAGAATTAATAGTTAAGTGATTTCCTAAGGGGACAACATTAGGATACTCATATAACTTGGAGTACTAACTATCTTGGTAAATTGAGCCAAATATACAGATCATAGACCTACAGAATGGGTTGGAAGAGACCTTAGAGATCCTCTGGTTCCAACCCTTCTGCCATGGGCAAGGACACTTTCCACTAGACCAGGTTGCTCAGAGACCTGGTCAACCCGGCCTTGAACACTTCCAAGGATGGGTCCTACACAAGTTTTCTGGGCAACCTGTTCCAGTGTCTCACCACCCTCACAGTAAAGAATTTCTTCCCAATATGTAATCTAAATCTCCTGTTTCTCAGTTTTAAGCCATTCTCCCTTGTCTTTTCACTACATACTTCTGTAAATAGTCTCTCTCCATCTTATAGGCTTTTTTCAGGTACTGGACGGCTGCAATTAGGTCACCCCAAATCCTTCTCTTTTCCAGGCTGAACAATCCTAACTCTCTCAGCCTTTCCTTATTGGAGAAGTTCTCCATCCCTCTAATAAAATTTGTGGTCCTCCTCTGGACTTGATTCAAATAATTTGATACAATTCTGGCTTTCCAAGTAATGAGTAAATCATATTTAAAGATATTTAACATAACTTTTCAGGTTTTCTTTTACATATTTTTACATATTTCTATTTTAAAAGATAACAATTCTGTCATACAGTATAGGTGATTGCCTATTTTAACAAAGTCCATTTCACCCTTTTCAATATGTATTCAGTGATAAGCTGAGATTTTTACTATGTCTCAAAAAGGTCTTTCCTCTAAAATAAACAATAGTAGTTTCTTCAAAGCAGGACAATTTGCATTCCAGCCATGATATCCATCCAAAATAGTCACAATAAGAAACAAAACGTTTTAGTGTGCCTTATTGTCACACCCTTTCCAACATATTTTTAAATGTCATATTTCTCATTGTCCCATTCCAGTTATTTATGGTATCTTCAGAGTGGAAGTAAGAATGCAATGATTAACTTAGATTCAGAAAAACATTATGGCATTCATTGCTGATAAAATTCTAAAGACAAGGATCTGAATTTCACCTAACAGTTACTTCAGGATCCTTCAGGCTTTGATTTTCAAGATTGAAAACAGATATGTTTATCTTTCCTTTAGGAGTTCCATAGAAAAGAACAACAACAACAACAAAACAACAACAAATGTCTATCAGCTAAAAAGAGCAAGACATTATTCAAAGGTCTCTGATATAGTGAATATTTTGAACAACCAAAATTATTACTCTAAAATTATTTCCTTCACATTTTAACATAGTCTTAAATGTTGTCATGTCAATCTTTTCAATTTTGTTTAGTAACTTCCATTAATAATTTCCCGTAGTTCAAAAATATTTAGAATAATTTTCTTTTGTGTTTTCCTAAACACTTCTTTTGAAGCCTCTCCAAAGCTCTTCTTCTTTTAAACTTTAGTATTTAAAAGGTGGATGTACATGCAGTACTTTATGTTCAAATACCACATATTCTTTTAAATATCATATTCTGTAGTGGTGTATTCTGGGAATGCTTTTGCTAGGAGGTCTTCAAAGCTATTGGACAACATACACTGTGTGGGGTATTTTACTGGTTTTGACAAGTATTACATTTGCCCAAGAAAGGAACTGGGGAAAAATTGTCTAAACCAAAAAACTCAGATAGAAATTGGTGAGCAGCTTGGGGTAGAATATAGGGGAATTTTCCAAAAAGTTAGAAAACAGTTCATTGGTGAAATGTTAACACAATTTATTTTGACTATTCAAAAAGAAATTATTCTTCATTCAAAACATTGTTTATTTCAAAATAACCCCAAATTTTATATGGATTGTTTTTAAATGTTTAATTCAAAAGGCATCAGTGCATTTAATCCTAGATCACCTGTATCGACTCCAAATTAGTATTATTTTTTGGTTTTGCTTCTGTTTTTGAAGACAATTCTACTCTTTATCTTGAACTTCCTAAATCTTACTCAAAAATGTAGAGAAAAAATATCAGCCATGAACTTTTAATTTGACCATGGACCGACAATTAACACTTTTTTCCCCAGTATTATTTAGGACCCAAAGAGAAAATATTATGGAGAAATTCATAATAAGGAAATTCATAGGCTTTTCCTTGCTCTTCCCAGTTTGGTTTGGTTTTTTGGGGTTTTTTTAGGGATAGTAGGTAAAGGGATTGTTTGGCCCTGCTATTGACATAATCAGAAATTCCCTTTGATGCTAATGGTGAGGTCTGTTGATGGGGCTATTTTCATGTTTAAAATACCTAAGGCTCTAGGAGATACAGTCTTAAACCCCCCAGTGGGACTGAATCAATCTTTAACCTTCAAAGCCATATTGATCAAATGGTCTTGTGTGATGTTTGGTTTAGACCTTTGAAATGGCAGTCCTTTCTACTCTATTTAGAGAGTAAAGTTGCAGAAGGAAGGAAAGAAGCTGCTTTCCTTTTTGAAGGAAAGGAGCTGCTTTTGTGAGTATTATTAACAGGCTTTCCAATATTGCGTAGTGAGAAATGCGTTTGTAAAGTTCCTTGGAACAGAAGACCCTCAACTGAATATAAAATATTATTTCTGTGTATTTATGTAAGCTTCCCAATGAATTAGTATCCTGGAGCTCAGATGAACTAACAAAAAAAGAGACACATTTGGCAGAAGAATCATGGGGTTAGTTTTCAGACAATATTTTTATAATTGTTAATCTGGTAACAATCAACTAATTACCAGAGATAAACGAAATTCAGAAAGATTTGTGAAGTAGAAAGAGGCTTTATAGAAGAAAATTTTGACCTGCCAAATACATGCATCAGCCTACATTTTGACTGGTGATACTTTGCAGTTCGTGCAGCCAGTGTTCAGAAACAGCTTCTGAATTGTACTAGTATTTTAAAATTTTTATCACAAAATAAAAATTTTACCAAACTAAATGACTGAATATGAAGTAAATCCCTGAAATTAAATAGTTCCTAGCCTCTTTGAACCTGGTATTTTTTTGAAATCTTTTCTCTCTGGATCCTTTTTAAGCAGTAATTAATGAACTCAAAACACAAGAACTTAAAAAGTCTTCATTTTTATAAGTTGTCAGTGTAAAGACAAATTATTTGAAGAATCATATATCTATATATAAATGAATTAAATATTCATCAGAATTAAATACAGTATTAATTTTATAAACTTTACATACTGAATAAGGGTTTAGGAAGTTTAGTTACCTGCATCGAGAGCTTCCAGGCAGATTATGTTTCACATATTTTTCTAATGTTAATATAAAGTCTTTGTATCTGCTATCAAATTAATATATTTGAGGCAATAGAAGGATTCTTCTGATAAAGCAAATTGAAAACATTTGGAATCCATTGTTATTTCTTATCAGCAGCATGCTGTCTAGTCCCTCAAGCAGACAATCTCTAGTACAATACCATCTGATGCTGTCATTAAATCCTCAGCGTCAGGTTTCCGTAGCAACAGCAGAGCTCTCCTTGCTTCACGGGCTGCATCTGAAACCCAATCCGGAACAAAAACGGTTAATCTTATGCTGTTTTTCTACATTTATTTGACAGATTTAATCAGAGACCTTCTGTAGCTGGAAGTAAGTGGTAAGTAGCAGTTAAAGTTTGTGATTATTAAATTGTAGGCCTGTATTGTAGTTGTTGATGTACACGCACACCAGATGGTGGCCTGCTGTATTCATCACCAGATTAGAAAGATAAAGTCTGGGCTATATGTAGGCCTACACACCTGCTTAAGAGTTTATTTTGTAATGCATAATAGCTTTTAGTACTTATTTAAAATAGTGAATCTTGAAAAGCTTTACTTTGATTTCATTATAGATGTGACAGGATGAACATATTCCCAAGGTGTTTAAAGTTAGTTTTGATGTTACTGCTTTCACACTGTTATCCCTCTCCAGGCCGAAAACCGCAAACCATATTCAGGTTACGTAGAGTTTACTTGGTTTAGGAGTTATTGTTCACAGAACAGACAACTGTCTTTGACTCAAAATATGCAATGGCAACCAAAAACATTGACCTAAAATAATGTATGGCTTTCTTACAGAAAAAATGCAAAATGTTTCTGAAGGAAATTTAGAAATTGCGTGTTTGTACTTATTAACGTATTCTAAATAAAAGCTTTTCTCTGTTCACTGAAACCAAAAAAACTGTCCTTCAGAAATATTTTTTTTTTCATTTCTAAGGCAGACAAATTTTCTGAAAGCCATTAGAAAGCCCAGCCAACTAGCAAGGAGAGATCCCAGATTAGAGGAGTTTTGAGTTTCATTTTACTAATTCTCTATTCTTTCTCATTATATTTGTATAATCTTGTTCTTGCAATGCATGATTGCAAAACATGCATGATTGTTTTAAGGAATTTTACTTAGATATAGTATCCATTTTATGGAAGCAATATCTATTCAAAATGTAGTTGATACGTTTTTAAAAACATCGTCGTAAATAAGCCTGAACTACTGTCATTTCTTGGTGTACAAAATTTGATCATGGTAAGATGAAGGCTGTGACATAGGTTGAATCAAAGAGCTGCTACTGTGCCTTTATTGCTCAAATTAAACCAAGACACTGTGCCTTTATACTTCTGAAGACTTGAAGAAAAAAGGCAACACAAGTATAGTAAGCGTTTTTGTGTATACACATATGTTCAGTTGTATTTTATTTTGATGGGACATCTCTGAGATGAAGAGATACTGTAGCAAGTATCAAGCACTTTCACAGAATCAATATTTTTGCCTTTTTTTTGAGGCATCTCGAGAGATGATTTCTTTATATATTTGTTTTGTACTAAAATAGCACCATTACGTGTTAGACTAATCCTTATATAACTGTGAAAGTCATTTAAATTATAACTATGATTTCATGTTTAATTAAGTATTTTTCTAAATAATTCTGCTGACTGGTAAGAAGTCTTTGAGAAATTTCATTACAATACAATATTAACCTAGTTCAGGGTTAAACCTCTTTTCTGAAGAAATCAGGACAATCATGGTAATTTTCCAAGGGCCTTTTCCAACTAATATCAGTGGTAGCTGGCTTTTGCTAAAGAATGGCATGATATGAGAGGGAGAATAATCACATGAAAAGTATGTAAATATTTAACAAAAATATGTTTAAAAAATAGAATATGATTGTAATATTACATATTTGAAATTTTTTAAACATAAGACACATACTCCTTCTTTATGCGTGGTGGTATTTTTGGTTCATAACAGTGCACAACCAGAATACCACTTCCTTTTTTACACATCTGTGCAGAGAAGTAATATAAACCCACTAGAGAGACTTAGGTAGTTGAGGTATCTACGTGGTACATTTTCCAGCAAGAAAGAGAGTAGGAAATAAGCAGGCCCTTGACTACACAGTGTTATGCTGGCAGTAGCATTGAACAGATTTGAGGGTGAACAGGGAATGGAAAAAATCCACTCTTGTCAGATCTTTGGCATGGATCACTCTTCTGCAATGATATGAAGATGGTAATGGAAGAGTGGCAAAAAACCGACATCCCAAAAATCCTCACACCTTGACCACACATAGGTGGAATACATAAACATAAAACACAGTCTTAAGTAACCCAAACTAGTAAAAATCCCTGTATGTCCTCACAGCGTAGGGCAGCACTCTGGACTCAGCAGCCTCAGCAGAAGCAGTTGGAGAACTCAGGCTGCAGTTAATCAGCCCTCACGGTTTTAATAAATGTTTCTTTCTTCAAAAGGGAGTTGGCAATTTTCTTTTATAGCAGTGATGTTTCAGTAAATTAATCAATGTTTTGGTAATAAACTTTTGAGATGTTTTAATAAAATAATTGCTATAGCTGTCTAATTGCCTAGTCAGAACTGGAATCATTTTACTGTAAATACAAAGCAATTGATCCAGTTAAAGTATTTCTGGTGAAACAATTTTGCTCACAGGAACACAGTTGGGTATTTGAGGCTAGATGGAGACATAATTTATTCTTTTCATCATTAGTAAATTGCTTGTTCTGGATCTTAATTTTCCCTGTCTCATTGATCTTAATCTTGACTAGTTCATTTTTGTTTTTTTTTTTAGACTATAGACAAGCAATCCAACAAAAAAAGAATTATGAGCAAATTTGAAGAAATCATGAATACATTTGCCAAATTTGGGATTTTTTTTTTTTACTTCCTGTGCTCATTTATGTTACAGAAAATGTGTGGCTATTTGCACACATATTCGTCCACTTTTATGCACATTCTTAAATAGTATTAGTGAGCTTTTGCATGAATAGGGAAGAAATAGATAGTCTGTAATATCTACCTTTTTTAAAAAGACATCCTCTTTGTGAAAATGCCGTGTAATGAATGTTAAAAATTAGATAGTATGCTATTCAACAAACATAAACCTAGACATTTTGTGTTCCCAAAACCATTTGGGAGAGTTGATTTTCTTTCTAGTGTCATGCATTGTCTTGGATTGTGGTTTGTGATTTTTTTTCATAAACATTTCCCAGATAAAGAAGAGATCTGTAAGAAAATTAGACTCATTATAGCGGGAACGTGCTGACAGGAACTGACTCTTAGCATGCAGTATTATGAAGATTTCATGTCCATGCTGATGCACTTTGTTACTATCTCTACATACTGTCAATCTTGCTTCCCTTTTCTTGTGCCAGTCAAATTAATCACATTTGAGCCACAAATTCCTGAGGCTTATTTAACTTGGGGAGAGTTGATAGAGAAAGAAAAATAGTGTCATTGGTTTCACAAACCAAAGCCACTTCTCTGGAAAACAAATTTATGATAAAGTAAAATGTAAAATAACAGCATTTCTATACTGAGTAGCAAGTTTTTAGTAATTTTGCAAAAAAGCCCCACTTTTTATGAAGTTAACAAATCAAATGGACAGATGATCAATGACAAATCTACTGGAAAACTGCCTGTGCAAATGGAATGCCAGATTAGATAATAATCTATCACTCAAAGTGCTGATGATCATGTGTATATTGCAAAGCATGCCTCAGACAAGAATTGTTGTAAAAGTCACCTTCATCCTAAAATGAATTTAGCGTAATTTTCATACTAAAGTGTGAAAGATATTTAAGGTTAATAAAGATTTCCAAGGTACACGATGAAGAAGCTGTTATTAGCTATAAATCTATCTTGAACATTGACTTTCTGGATTGGTCCAATCATTGCAACAATTATAATAATAATTATTTATTAAATCAAAAGAGACAAAGATTTTTTTTTTTTGTTAACAATATTCATTGATGAAGGTTGTAAAATATCTTGGCATACTTTACATTGCCAAACTGCTGCTGTGTTTGTAGGACTCTTTCGATCCTCAAATCTTCCACTAGCTTTCCTACTTTTGTATGACTCCCAGATTGTGTGTTCTTTTGGAAGTCTTTCTTTGGAAGACAGTAGCTGCCATTATTTTATGTATCAAAACAACAGGACTTGAATAGGGTAATTATGCTGTGCAGCCTGAAAGCAGTGGTTCAGGAAAGCTGCTCACACAAGTAAGTGGCTGCAAAGTTGGTAATATATGGCCTCTTTTTTCATTCATTGAGCACCAGTTGCTTCACAGACTGAGTGGATACTTCTTGCATGTTTAACAGCATAGAGATTGATCACTGCCAGTGCATACCATCAGTCCTAGGCAAAGGAATCAAGTGGGTTATATTAAAAAAAAAAAAAAAGGAAAAAAAAGGGAAAAAAAAAAAAAGAAATAAATTAGGTGTGAAATGAGAGTTATGTATCTCAGCCTTCATCATAAGAGGGAATTTAAGGGGCCTGGAAGACTTTAAAGTGACAAAAGAAAAGAATGATAACAGGTTCTTCCAGGATAGGCAGTAATTTTGAAACTGTGGATTTGTTTCTCTTCTATAGCCAAGAAATTAACATGGCAGGAGTTTTCTGCTTCCCGCAAGGTCTAAGCTGATTCTTGAACTTTCTTCAGGAGGGCCTTGGCTTTTAATTTATATAGTTATGCCTATCTCTTCTTGCTCCCTGAATGGAGCATATGTATTTTATAAAATTTATGTTAGCTTCAGCAAGGTACCCAGAAAACCTCAAATCCTGGCATTTAAAGAACTTTACAAGGATGCAGAAAATTTAGAAAACAGCTGAGCTACTCAGGCTAAAAGGCTACATTTCTTCCTTCATGAAATTGCATCTACCTTGCAAATTTTGAAGTAGAAATTATATACTCAGTCTTAAAATGGACAAGATTAGGGGTTTCTGTTGGGGGAAAAGAAAATTGTTTTCATTCACATAAACAAAAAAAATTTTAAAAATGGTCAGTGATGTATCTTCTTTTAATTTATACAAAATGATTTCTCCACTTGTTTAGACATACCTTAAGCAAATTGGACAAGTGCTCCTCCAGTCCTATTTAACTACATATTTTACCGGGAAATTTTAAACTTTCATTAATACGATGCTTGTGAAATGCTTAAATCTCTAAGTAATTTTATTTTTGCAGACTGTCAATGAAATTAGTGTTGATACTTACATGGCAATGATTTGCAAAATTCTATGGCCATATAGTACTGGAAAGAAGTGTAAACTTGACATCAGTGCTTGTATTATCAAATTATTCTATATTTCATGTTCATATTTTCACAGTATTATCTTTGAAAGTGCTTACAATTGTTTTATAATATGTCTAAATAAATAGATGTGATCATCACATAAATGTCATAGAAAAAGTGGGATACTTTAAAATACAAAATTTCTTATTCAAAATAAATCTGTCCAATGTGGAATTTAAATAGCAGTAGATAACACCATAATTGACAATAAAATAAAGAAAATAGGTCAGAAGTATAAGTATCCTCAGTTGTGAGAGCAATGATATAGTTTAATTTATGCTGAACATTGGAAAGGGATTTGATGAGAACTGCAAAAATCTTGAGCATAACTGCATGTGACAGACAGAATTTGTGAATGTAACTTTTCAAATGAAAGACTGAAAGGTTGCCTTAAATTGTTTTACCAGAAACATTTCACATTTGTGAAATATTTTTCACATACTGTAGAACATTATTGTTAATGCAAAATATAGAAATTGATATATATCTACGAATCTAAAGCTAGAACGTGGAAAATAGGAAAATAGAAATGGAAGCAATAGAGTTTCCAGTACCTGATGCCTACCACAGGACAGGATTTTTTTTTTCTGCAAGGCATGACTTTGGCAACTCTAAGTACACACTGAAATATAAGGTAAAGCAATGTAACAGGAGATCAGATAAGATTATCTGCTTCACTAAAAAAAATGTTCACACAAAGAGCAAGATTTTTTTCTGTGTGTGGGAAAGGAAAGAATCAATGATATTTTCTTAATATCTTCAGAATTTTTATGTATTTGACATTTTTTAATATGAAAGTGTTATTTTAGCCCACTACATAAGGTAATTTTCAGTGTAAACTGATACAAATTCAAAGCTAACATGGGAAAATCTGCTTCATACTTTACAGTTACTGCTCAGGCACAAAAAGGAGTATTCATAGGAGAAGGACCACCAATAGAGGTTGTCAGATAAAAATAGAAATTAAATAGAGTTCTGGATGTCTCAGCTCAAATTATGTCTGGTCCTACTCACAGCTCTTTAATAGGAAATATAAATGGTTGAGTGGAATATTTGTTTTTCAGATTGCAACACAACAGTTGTTCAAAGGAAATTTGGGAGAGTTTTGGGAATGGTACGCAAAATGTCAGACATTCTTTTTGTCTCTGGTAGCACTGGCCAGCAAGCTTCAGTACAACATAGCAAGGAGTATGGCCCAACTGAAGTGGCTTTTGACAACAAAATAATTCACGTGGAAGACTTGGTATTCACATTATGCAGTTCAGGATTTTTATTTTGGATTAGCTCGAGTTTCTACCTGGGGACTTGAATGCCTGTTAGCATTTGGATTTATTAGTCACACACTGGGAGTGCTTGTTCTGGTTTAATTTAATTTGAAAGGAATCCTATTCATGTGCTATGTGATGTGATCTGAAACCCTGTAAGGAGGGACAATCAGGATATTCACTTAAAAACCACATTCCTCATCCAACAGTAAAGACTATGTAGCACAGCTCCTCCTTCAGCTATAGCTTTAGCCCTGTGCTTTCCCACTGCTTTATACACTACTGTGTTTGCAATTGCATTTAGGAAACCAAAATGAAGAGCTGAGCAGTCTTTCTGCTGAGTAGTGCATCCTTCTGTTTGATTTATACTCTTTTTGTAAAATTTCACTAGCAGAGCTGCAGAGAGACATTCTGGAGCCTATTAGTTGTTACCATACTCCCTCTTCGCCAGGAACTTGTGGCTAGTTAACAGCTATGGACACCAGAATTCACACATTTGCCCTTGTTTTTACTACATCCCTCTCACCCTGTATTTGTTGCAGTTTTGTCCATGGGAATAAAGTTTTGGGNGCTGTGCCCTGGTGAAAAAATGTTTGGGGAATGTTAAAAAAAAAAAAAAAAAAAAAAAAAAAAATAGCAATGAAAATTAGGACGTGTAAATACATTACCACACCTTTGTAATTTCCTTCTTTTTTCATTGCATCCTTTTCAGTTGTATTTACTCTATGCAACATTCTTGGGAAAGGTTATGAAACCTATGAGTCAGGGGCTTGCAAATCTTTACAAATTTGGGGGAGAAAACTTCCTAGAATTTTTCCTAGAAAAATATTTTTTTTTAAAGCAAAAAGCTTGTCATTGCCTAAGAACATCAGCTTTTCCTTTTATAATGATCTCTATATTTATCAGATTAAGCTCTTATTATTTGCTGTCCATGGAAGGGGGATTAAACTTGGTGCACAGACAGATATCCATGGGAGACACTGCTCATCATCTCTTTGTGGTACCAGCACTACCCTACGTTCACTTCAGGTAGAAACCTGGTTGGACACCCCGACATTTTGCAAAACATAATGTAGCTCTGATGCAAAATTATTGATCAGAATTTCTTTTCACACACTGCTGCTTAAAAGCACATTTTTTTTTTCATTTACAGATAAATTATGCATTGCTGGAAGCACAGTAGTTATTTATACTCGTGTACATGGAAGGAAGACACCTTCAGGCTAACTTATCATTTAAGCGTGTATGTCCTTATCATTGTACAACTACATGGATGAATCACTTTCTGTTACAATGTGTCCATATTTTCCCCACTTGTCACCCAGGAAATAATTTATTCTCATTCATTGTCAGATTTTGCATCTGTACAGGCTGGATCTATGTTGTGAAAATTAAACAGTGATTTATAATCTAAAGGAGAAAAGTATCAGGACATTATGACCTTGTCACAGCCTTGAATGGTTCTCTTGTTTTTAAAATAGATGACAATATTGCTATTTAGCCTAGGAGACAACTGATTTTTCTGCAATTGGACCCTGAAACTCGAGTTGCTTATTGTGCCTCATTTGCACAATAGCCTTAAAATATGTGTATAAAAAAACCCATAAGACTCTAACTTCTTCTTTTGCTCTTAAATTTCCTCCCTTCTATAACCAGAAGTGCAATATAACAATATCATCTTGAACATACTGATTTTCATATTGAGTGTTATGAATTGTATTTAAAACCCATTAGGTGTATGTAAAGATGAAAAACATACATGCTGCTTACATAAAGGTTGTGATGTACAGGAAAATTAGTCTAGCTTTCCATAGTCCTGTGAGATGTGCATTTGTCATAAACAAAGAAAGAAAGGATATTCAGTTTCCATTTTTCAAGCAATACTTGGATGATCATTTAAATAATGGCATATTTAGTCAAGTTCTTCAGTTATGCATTTCAGTTGGTTCATTTCAAGCTAATGTCAGGCTAACTCAGTTGTGAACCACCTCTATCAACTTTTGTAAATTTAGCCCAATGCTGTTAATGCATCCTAATCAATCAGTACAGCAATATGACTAAATGAGTTAAGTTATGCTCATTGAAGCATAAAAGCCCATGACTACAACATAAAAGATGCTTTTTATGCCATGAAATTTTTCTAAATTGCAGAACTTTTATCTTCCAGGTTGACAAAGGACTGTGGTATGTTATTCACATAATGTTAGTAACTGGAATAATTTAATACATTCTTTATGTTGAGGAAATATTGTTTCTTCCAATAATTGCTAAAATATTTCATTCAAACAAACAAAAAACTATTCTCAAACTTTCTTTGTAAAACAGTGCAAGTAGCAGCCTTAATAACAAGTGAGTGAAGAGGGTGGAAAACAGCCACATGTTGGAAATAGCAAATCTTTTTTTTAAAGTTAGACTGTCAGGATGAATTAAGCATCTTTCATTTTGATCTACTACACAATTTTCATCTTAATATGAAAGAAGAGGAATTTTTACCAAACATGCCAATTTGACCAAAGTCTGCTTTTCGTACCTACTCCTCTTCTTGTTCAGCTAAACTAAAAGACTAAAAAAAATTTAAACTAAAAATTACTTGCCTGTTTATTAATTTGCATAATAGCAGCCTTTATCACTTACAATATAATATGTGAATGATGATTCTCTATGTTGAAGGAAGCACAGGTCTGCTTTTTATTTTTGTGACTGGTAATATCCAAGCAGTCACCTCCCTTATGGCATTTGAAGCAGAAAACAGAAGACAATTTCAAGATAATTAAGTGGGTGGATTTAATTTTTTTGTCCTGTCAAATCCTCTCAGTAATCTTTATCACAAGAAAATATTCATGATGTAAAATTTTCTTTTATCATTACAATCATTGCATAAAAATAAAGAGTATGGAATTGATCAGATTAAAATAATTGTCATGAGAATAAGTCATAAGAATTAGTATGGAGCAGATAAAAGACAACCAAACCACTGTAAACTTTACCAGTATTTTCTGAAAACTGTCATTAATCTGCCCCTTTCTAAAAGCAGAGGTTGTAACTGATTAGCAGGTCAAACTGAACACTGTTGAAAGGATTAAGATAACTCTTTTGGCTTTTTCCCACAACAAACCCCCAAAGTCATAATGTACAATTGAAAGTGTTATGTGTTCTTAGCTTTCTGCCAAGAACAAATCAGTCTGACCAAGCGCTGGCCCAAAGCTGGAGGGCTGCCTGAAGTAACAAAACAATCATGCCATACTAAAGTGCCTTGCACGTTAAGTCAGAAACTTTGTGATACAAGGATTGCACACAGAAGGTATTTTATTAAAAATAAAGACACAAGGAAGTACTGTATTCAAGGCAGGACATTGAATTATTTTCTTTTACTGGATTTTCTTTGATATAGAAAGTCCGTTACAATGTATTTTAAGGTATGTCTATATGCTGTGTTACTGGCAGCAGCTCATGTTGGCACAAAAGTTGATATAATATGTCAGTGTTAATCCATTTCTATTAATCCAGTGTTAATCCATAATCAGGTGAAAATTGAGCACAGTGAATTAGTGGTGTGAGTGCAACCCTCATGTCATGCCACTTGGTATAGTCTTCTTTTGTTCTTTTCTTTCTTCTATGAAGTGTGCTTTTTGTTGTGTGCATATTTTGTGAGATTATTCAAAGAGGATATGCGTGTTTCTGGACCTCTAAGAATAGTAGTACTTGAGACCAATGTGTAAATTATTTATACCCATCACATCAGCAGATGGGAATTACTTTGTATACTTGTGGAAACCATATTCTTATAGAGACTACTTTAGGCGCTCTATTGTAATAGAAGCTGCAAAACAAGGCTGCTTTTCATCACCATCAGGTCTGTTTTGTTTCTAACACTACTGCAGCTAAGGGTAAAGCAATTGTGAGATTCAGTGATAAAAACCAGGGCAGAGAGCAACTAAAAATCTCTGAGCTCTTGTCACCAGTGTAACAGGACATCATTTGCCTGCCACTTTCAAGAACAGTCCTTTCAGTTGCTGTTAAACAGACATAAAGCATAGTTTTTACCTGTTTCAGACAGACTCTGAAACAGAAGTCTACAATATCCCCAAGTTAAAAGAATTGCAGAAATTGTGCTGTAGTAAAACATGGAGTGCCATTTTTCTTGTTACCTTAGAATATTTCTTTAAGCTTTTGGGAAGGATATAGTGCCACAGTATTATGTAGACAGCTTTGCAGTGGATTTTCTGATACATATATATGTATACACACTCATAGCCAATTCAAGAAACTTACAGATCTACCAAAATGGTCAAGTATATAGGTCTATCAATATCACCTCCTTTTCCTTTGCATCCAGAAGTATTTACTTGGCTACAGAATTCAAGGTGAACAGAAACCTGACTCTTTGGATTCCCTTTGAGCGATGCCTTTTTTTAAACCTTCGACCAATTCCCATCACTTTCAACAAGAGTGACAATGGAAAGTTGCTTTTGCTCAAAAGAAGTAATTCCTTTTCTTCTGTTCTTGTATTTTTGGCATTCTTACATGTTTTTAATGTAAAGACACAGCTACTCATTTGTCTTTCCTACAGACCGGTGACTTTGCCTGTGTTGTACCTGTTTCACTGTTCCACTGAAGCAAAGCCTACTCAGCCTTATTCAGTCATACAAAACTAGCAGTTCCTCTGTTTCTAATGGAAAAACAGGTGATCTAAGAAAACATGGATGACCAGAGGATAGGAAAACAACACAAAGAACTCATTAAATCAGAAATCATTAATCCAATGTGCATGTGCACATTTTAATTCCCCAAATTAAAAAAAAAAAAAAAGTTATGGAAATTAGTTTTTAATATCTGCTAAAGAAGAAATATTGCTGTAAGAGGTTATTAGTATACCCTGTAACTCATTTTCAGTGAAATGCCTTTCATATTCTATACAGAATACTGTTTCCCTAATGAGAATTAAGGGAGTTTGTGTTCCAAATAAAACTCATCCCTCTCTCTCTCTCTCTCTCTCTATGTGTGTGTGTGTGTTTTGTTCATTTGTTTCTTGTTTTGGGATTAGGTTTTTATTTAGTATCAGACTTAAGTCCATCTATTGCAAAATGCTTTAGATTTAGTAACTGAACCATTTCTAAGTTTCTCTTTCAATCATATCATCACAAAACTTTAAGACTGTATGTTTCCTGTGAATTCTTTAGCCAGGAGCCATCACGTCTCCTGGCTACCAGCTGAGTGTTAAAATGCACAGTGGATATAGAAGAATGGTACTTTGTCAAGTATTATTCACAGCAACCTTGTGAAGGGCACTCCAACTTAATATAGCATCTGTCCTCGGAAAAATCACTGAACCTACACAAAGAAGTTCAGTCAGAGAATCTGGGTGTTCAGGACCAATTTTCAGATGGACCAGACCACTCAGCTTTTGCTTGGTTCAAGTAGTTCTATTTTAACTATGTTGAGATTTGAGTGCTGTTATTCCCTGCTGTCTACACTGGCACAGCTCTCTTCAAAAACTGCCCTAGATATGACTTTCAAGAAACGATATATGCAATTTCATAGCACTAACTCTTCATAAGAGCCTGAATCACCTTGAAGACAGTGTCTGATGTCACTGCCTGGAGAGATCATTTTGTTCATTAGGGGAACTGTATCAGCTAGCTCCTATGAGGCAGCATCCTGACATCTTTAAGCAGATAGATAGCTAGACATGGCACAAAGACTCCATGGATAAGAGAAGAGACAAAGGCCAACACAGCTAATATTTCAAGGGTCTTTTTGAATAAAAGTTTGAAATTGGCATTATATAATGTATTAGAATTTTAGTCTTGCTTGATAAATCACTACAATTGAATGTGTAAACTACTTTTCAAGTGAAGATGGAACAACTGCCTTTTGAAAAACAGATAATTTCTCAGATGATATAAAGTACCAAGCAGAGGTATTGCTTAATACCATTCTGAATCAATAGACTTTATCTGCTTTATTTTACTTTAAAACTTAGAATATGCAGTGAGGAAAAAAGAAGAGTAACGGTGATTAAACTTTGAAGATAATGGGTCAGTTCTGAATGTTATTAGGATTTCAGGATGAAAAGTCAGATTTGATGTTGCAGGATAAGGTGTATGGGACAAGGCAAGACTATAAGATTAATTCAAAATTGCACTATGTTAATCTTAGATTGTTTTTACTCTTATGTATTTGAGAAATGGGTAGATTAATAAGCTAGGTTTTATTCTCATTAGGTTCTTTGTCATGAGAACTCTGAAGGATTGCATTGCCAATAAATTATATGAAATCACTTTAAAAGTTGTGCATTTTCCCTGGTTTTTTATATTTAGATTTGATGTAAATGTACCAATGCTTTCAACTGCAGAAAAGGCAGACATCACTCAGACTAATAAAAAAAATCTGACCAATACAATGATCCATAGCTCGCAGAAACTGTCATAAAGAAAAAAAATTTAAATTCAGACATGCAAAAAGACATGGATATGTAGTGCAATGACTTATACTGTTTTTACCTTTTAAGAATACAACTTGCAAAAATTATTTTTATAAAAAAGGAAGCAGATGTTAGAAGAGCATATGGATCCAGACTGCAACTGCAGTAAATACATTTTTTCTGAAATAAATTGTATTCTAAATCTCTAAGATGTTTGTGTTTTCATGAGCTTAAGGCATGATGGAAAAACCTTCCACACAGGTCTTTGGCTGATGTCTATTGTCCTGCTTTTTAAGTTGACTTTCATGTCGGTCAGTTTGCATTTAACAGGCCAGAGAGAAAGGAGCTGCAGGAGATGGCCAGGTTGCGATAGACCTGACTCGTTGTGTCACCTGGTCTCAGGAAGGCTCGTGATACACTATCATGGCAGGAAGTCCTTGTTATCACTTTATCAAGAACTTTTGGTCACCAAATTTCTTGATGTTATGGGTAGAATGGCAAAAAGAGAGTATCATAGGTCTCTACCCTGTGTTTGGAAAGCATTTATTAGCCATAATCACAAACAAGAGTTTATTTCCTGAGGCAACTGGATAGCCAGGCACTTTGTCCCCTCTATTTAAAAAATATCAAAGAAAGAATTTGAAAATCCTGGATTTTTCATTTACAGAGATTGTCCTGCAGTGACAGAAGGTGGAATCTTACAGATCATGAACACAAAGGGAAGCTCATTCAAAAAGCCAAAAAAACTGGAATGTCAAAATTCCAGCTGGAATGCTCAAATTAACTGTGCATCTGCTAGTTTTTGCTAGAAAACTAGAAAAAATGCTAGAAAAAACTGCATCAGTTTTTTCTGTTGAAACACTGGGCTGTATTTACAGAGTATAGTCAATCCTGTTCTCAGAACGTCAGGTTCCGTGCTGCCTGGAAACTCAAAGCAGAGGGAGTTCTTTTAAGCTTTGCAAAAATGTAAGCATGAAAAGCATAAAGCTAAAAATGTGTTAGGTGTGAGTATATTAAATAGTGGGACATGCATACAAACTGATAATTACCTTTGCTAGTATTTTTCTTTTACAAATAATAATTCCATGATTGTTATGATTATATTCTTAAACTAAATCCTGACGTAAGTAAAACTATTATTACAGCCAAAGCAATCTTACTGTAAAAAACACTGGTGGAAAAAAATAGAATTAATAAGTTGGATAGTTAAAATTAGGATGTGTTTCTTTGGGGATTTATTTTGAGTGATCTTTCTGGATATTAAGTTGTATATATTTTAAATTTCTCTGTGTTAATATGCAAAAACTTAACAATAGGTTTATTGTTAGCAATGTCATGTACTGACTTGTTTCTTCCAAAGTCACACCAAGCAAAGTTAAATATTACAGTAATGAGAAAACGTTTCCATGCTTACTCAGGAAAAAAAAAAAGAAGAAACTAAAAATAATTCCATGTGATTAAACTTGGAAATTTGATGGTAAGAAACAATGTTTTAACTTGTAACACAATTCTTTTAAATTTGATGGAATCCAAAGAATACACCTAATTTTTTTTAAAGGAAAACCAGTTTGATCTGAGAGTTTGCAGTTCTATACCCTGCTTCCGCATTTTTACATAAACTTATTACAAATATGACGGTTTCTGCATTTTCACAAATCTGGTCATGAAATGCCAGTTTCTTCAGAGCTCTGTGACTTTGCTTTCTGTGAACTGTGTTTAAGGATCATTAATAAATATGCTGTCAAGTTTAGGTACTTGAAACTGATCTAAAATCTTTTTAAAGCAAGAATTCATAGTACAGAGTGAAATGGTGTATAATGGCAAGGAGATTCTCATCAAAGACATTAAAAACGTGGTTGAAAGATAGATCTTTTCACTCAGCCCACTAGCTGAGAGCTACAAGATTGCAATCATAACAGAGTAATGAAAATGGATTTAGCTGATGCCATTTCTCATTTTCATTACCATCATTTTCATGAAAATGAATTAATATTGTGCTATTTTGTATTCTCATGGCAATTTTTGTCACAAAATGGATTCATGCCAAGCCATCTTCTGTTCCTCTTAATCTTTGTCAAAAAGGCAGGGCACCAAATTTCTCATGTCCTATTGAGTTCACAGAAGTATGTAAAACTTTTATAGCCCTGCAGGCTTCAAACTGTTTTTGTTGGTTTGGATAGTTTGACCCTAGGTAATGCTTATTAATGCAATAACAGTAGAGCACAGAAAGCACAAGAAAGATGACAAAATATGAAGACTTTTTTCTTGCTGTCATCTGTAGTGGGAGCAGTAGAAAGTAAGGAATTGTAATACCAATGGACATTAGCGAATAGCTTAAAAGTGACATAGGTTAATATCTAGTTTTATGTATGCACGCAAATGTAGGGATATATAGCAAAATCCCCAAATTCATAGCATAGATGAGTGTGATAAACACTGAAATTATGAAAATAAGTAATAATATATTGATTACAACCAAAATTAAAATCCAGTATGTTTTCATTTTAGTGAAATGTAGGGTGTAACTTTAAAAAACTGGCAAAGACAGTACTTCAAGAAAAATACAATCATTAGTGTATGTATATAAATTTATGCGTTCATGTGATAAATCATCATACTATTCAACTATAATTTTAAACTAGCATTTTAATTTTTGCTTTTATTTTTCTCTTTATAATGCAGTTATGTTCCATATGAGACATGTAGATGACATATGTAGTAATGATTTTGGTATTAAATAACTACACTGAAATTACATGTCTTGTAACCTGAATGAATTTTTTTCTTTGAAAATGTATGGAAATATATGAAACTCCCTTTTTCCATGTAAGGGAGTGTCCTTATTCTTTTATTAAGAAATACTGAACATGACCATTAAATAGGATGATGTACTGGATTTGCGTAGCAAATTGGTGAAACTACCACAGGTGAAATGCTTATACTAGAACCTGAATATGGAAAAAAATCTGTTTAATTCTACAGATGTTTAGCAGCCGACTTATTTTGAGAGACACGGTAGCTCTTTTCTTAGACACAAAAATACCCTTAAAAGACATCTGAATGCTTTACCTTTGCCTGTACCTTTATCCTGACTCCAGTGTCTTTTGGTTTGACTGCAATAAAAAGTTAAATTAGTTTAAAAAGTTAAATTAGTTTAAAAAGTCAAGAAAGTTAAATGGTAGCACAAACAGTAATCAGAAAAGGGAATTCTCCTTTTATCGGTAATTTTCTCAAGTAATGTCTGATCAGCTGATGAACTAGAGAAGTTCTAATCAGTATAGGACAGAGAATAATAAAGCCATATTTAGTATCATTCAACAGAAAATTGTGAACAAAACCTGAAACATTACTGGTATAATTTATTTATGATAATCAGTTCTTAAACCAATTTTGAGCCTCTTCTACTTTATTTACTTCTTTCCTCTTCACTTTTTTGATCATTCTTTTAAATAAAAGATAGGTAGAGAGAGATCATTTTGCTGCTACATGTTGTTTTTCTCTTGGTGGTTTACTTCCTGCCTACTATATTACGCATTTCCCAAGAAGCTAGATAGCTTTCAGCTATTCAGCTATATTTCAGCTATATTACTGTGCTTCTAGCTCATATTACAATATAGGTTTTCCTTTATTACATGATATAGATTTCATTTGTTTATTTTGCATAGAAAATTTTTTTTAAAAGAAGATGAACAAACACATTATTTAAATTACCATATTGGAAACTCATTGTCCACTTGTACTCTCTGCTTTCGTTGTTTTTAATTACTTACCTGGAAGTAAGCCAGAGTTTCAAAAGAAACAGGAGTCCTTGCTCGAGGGACTGTTGATTAATTAGGCATCAGATATAAAACTTGCATTTGGTAAAAACCAGAACCTGGAGCTACTTTGCTGCTGCTTTGGCATAAAGGCACTGTGCTGGACCTTGTTCCACCAACAGGGAGAGGCTGGTGGGGAATGTGAGGCTCAAGGGCAGCCCAGGCTGCAGCGACCAAGAAATGGTGGAGTCCAAGATCCTTAGGGCAGGGAGGAGAGTGCACAGCAAGCTCTACCCTGGACTTGAGGAGAGCAGACTTGGGCCTCTTCAGGGATCGGCTTGGTAGAGTACCATGGGATCGAGCCCCAAAGGAAAGGAGGGCTCAAGAAAGATAGTTAATATTCAAGGTTAACCTCCTCCAAGCTCAGAAGAAATGCATCTCTACAAAGGGGAAACACCAGCAGGAGCCTTGTGTGGATGATCAAGGAACTCCTGGACAAACTCAAAACACAAAAGGCTCAAAATGGTTTTGGTTGGCTAATAGTAACTGTCCTTAACATTTTTGTAGTCTTTTTCATGAAACTATTTAAAAATGGTATTTAAACAAGGAATCTATTCTCCGAAATACTAAGTTACAAATACTAAGTCACTTTTCCACCTTCTTAAATTCTCCTTGAATGTTAGATATCAGAAATTTTGATACTAGATTATTTTACTGAATATATAAAAAATTATGTAAAATGTTTGTTAGGTCTCTAATTTTGCAAACTAAATAATGAAAATCAGCTGAAGTCACGGGACTGACTAACCATAAGCCATTGACAGAGCAGCTTTGCAAGTAAGGTTAGTTCATATTCTTTCCCCAGTAAAATGTGGTACTAAATCCATGCAGGATTATCATTGTCCATAAGATCAAGAGGTAATTTCTCTTCTGAAATGCATGGAACACACTTTTAAATTAAAGTAGTGTACTTTGGACCAAGATAAGTCTGGTAAAACATTGTGTAAGGTTTTTCTTTCGGAAAGAAAAAAGTTTTGTTTCTAAAAGAGAAACAAATATCTGTTTGTACTTTAATAAACAACTCTTTTAGATGACATCAGAGATATTTTATGTAATATTTCATATATTTAATATAGTATCACATTACAGGTCTGCTTATGACATTTTTATTAGAATAGAATTGTTACTTAAGTGAAAAACCTAGTAATGTTAAGACATCTGATATGCCACATTAAAATTCTGGGAAAGAGCTGAAAAGCTTCCATAGCCCCTGAAGAGAGAGGGTATTGTCACACAGCAAATGAGCTACAAATACTTTATTCACTGTATACTTGAGAATGATCTCAACGTTTTCATAGAAATAATATTATCGATTTCTTCCAGTTAGTGTGGCTTCCTTATATAAAATATTGTATAGAAAATGCAATGTAAAGTTTATTTTGCATAGAAAAATATACCAGAAGGGTATATAAAACCCCAGAAGGGGTTTTAGGTACAGAATATGTATTTTTATATTAGATAAATTATCAAGTAGAAAGATTTCACTTGGGTATAAATGGGTTTTAATGAGCTGACATTTGCAAAGCAGATGGAGATGCTAAGATTAGACCTATCAACAGCCTATTGTTTAAGATTTCTTTAAGGGTGAATATATTTGTTCTTATACATAAGGTATTATATACTTTATGCTAATATATCATATTTTAAAAATAAACACATAAAAATTGCAACGATCAGTATCTCAGATAGATGCCAATGAATTACATAACTCACTTCTTAAAGCTGGATTGATTAAACAGAATCAGAATGTCTACCATAAACTTTAGCACCCAATGTCTGTAGATGTTATTCATCTTTCAACTTTTGCTTCACTGAAGCTCTTGAATGTTTACAACCTTCTTGATGTTCTTACCATCTTGCCTAGCTCTTTCACCTTGACTTCATATCCCAAAATACTAAGGACCAACACAAATCACAGTTGTTAAAGTGGGAGAAATGTCTTCTCCAGAATTTGTGGAGCACATTCAGCAAAAGGGATCTGACCTCAGAGCCCACTGTAAAAAACTCTTCTCTACAGCCTGCTCAAACTTTCTCTTTGCTGTGTAATCTGACTGAAAGGAAACAGACTGTGTCAGGTGATGAAAAGAACTCAGAAAATATTTCTGTGTCAACTTGAAAGGCATCTTCCAAATTCTTTGTGTCTTCCTTTTAAATCAGAAGTCACTGTAGGTGAAAACAGTTGTGCTCAAGTTAGGCCTTTGTTCATCTTTGTGATTTGTTCAAACGATCCCTCAGTCACGAGCTCTTTGTGGAAAGGCCTACCTGTCTGTTTATTTTTTTTTCATTTTGGCTGGTATGATGGGACTCTGGTTAATGACTGGAAGCTTCAAGACACTATTGTGATACAAATACCAAGAAAAGAATTTCCTAGAAATTGTGAACTTGTTCCATCAGACTGGATCACTGCAAGATCTCAGACAAACCCCAAAGGCAAAATGCTGACCGTGTGACTGCTGCTTACAAATTGAAGTATTACCACAGAAGACAATTATTGCTGGTACCACATCCATAAACTGGAAGACAGAGGCTTTTCATGCTCACTTATGCAAAGATTGGTGGCCTCATTCTGTTTTAACCTGTCTAGGATCAGGCTGGTTTGAAAAGTTCAGTGGTTGGTTCTATGACACTGTGGATGTTCTTCTCCCAAGGACTATAGCGGTGCAGCTGCTCTCAAGATAAATTGCTGTATGGAACTGAATGATTCTATTTCTATCTCATATGGTAGAATTTACTTTGAATATGAGACAAACTGATTCTCTAGAAACTACATCTGTTAAATATATTGTATTCATAATGTCTGTTAATTAAAAAGCATTCCATACACATAAAAATAGAAATGGAAAAGAAGCTTAATGACTTCTCATTTAGAGTAAAATATAGCTTCACAGTTTTTTTTTTTTTTTTTTTTTCTTTTTCTCTTGCATATTGGAGTACCACTGTCTGTAGTCATCTACCTCTTTTTTTTCATTTTTTGCAGACTCATGGATTCTTAATTTAAAATTGTGAGTATATTCATTACACAAAGACTTTCAGGCGTCTTGTTTAATTGCTAATTAGCACAGTACAGAAGAAAACTGATGACAACTTTTCCTTTATTAACTTTTTTCACGGATTTTGATTTATGTAGTGAATGATCAGTAAGTTTTTTTACTATAGTGGCTTTCATTTTCACAAAGATTTAACGTCTAACTAAGCAGGTAAGAATGACTGATGTTACATGCACAAGTGGGTGATTTCATTGTAAGAGGTAACTGTTTCTAAAAAGATTTAATCACTTTCTTTGAAAATCAGCTGGTAAAATATTCAATAATTTCTCATCTTCCTAAATTTAAATTCACTGAAGACTAGAAGCATAGGCATGTTTTGATAATTAATAGCATATTGATACTACTAAAGACACGGTTGTTTGTAGCATATTAAACTTACAGCTGTCAAACGAGGTTGTTTGCATTACATATATGACTATTCTATCTGACATTCGTGTGTAGTCAGACCATAATATAAGGGATGGTTTTGTAGTGTGTCTGTGTAAAAATAAAATTAGAAATAGCTTCACTGTACAAGGCAGTGCTTGAAGAAAATATTCTATGTTATGCACATTTTGATGCTATGTGATGAAAAACTCCAAAATAAACATAAGATGCAGGGCTTTCCCCTTTTATAACCTTCATTGACATTGTTCTGCTTAGCAGAAAAGTGTTGCCATATCACATGAGAGAATGGAAATTATGGTAGTTTTTCATCATCTGCAAAGCCAGGGTTTTACTAATTTTGAAGAAATAAAATATGAGTAGTCCAAACGACTGCATTTCCAACAGAATATTTTGTGATAAAGAATACAATATACACAAGTATATTTATATTACTAACGCAAAATATCTGCTGATATTTTGACAACTCAGTTTTCAAAGACCTTTTGAGAAGAAGACCATCATCACTAGTTTCTTTCTGCGAATAGTGATGAAACTTGGAAACTATTCATTTTTATAACACTGGAATAATATAATTCAAGGACTTAAAAGTCGGTAAAACAAGATGAAACTAAACAATACACAAAATAAATCCAGTGCCTCCAGCTTACTAGAACTGACAGAGAAATAAACACTCACTCATTGCAAATAATCCAGGGACTTGTTAGAAAAGTTTAGCACATAAAATGACATTTTCTACTACTTCTACATTGGTAAACAGATCTGCTGTATACTGCCAGTAGCATTTGTGCTTCTCTAAAGAGCTCCCAAACAAAGCTTTAGCTGTTTCAGAAAAATTCTAAATTCTTATATTTCTTAACCAATGTCAGGAATATTCCATGTGAAACTCCCAACCATCTTTAATTTCATGTACATTTGTATTATCTGGTGTGAATAGAGTGTTCAAAAGTTTTCAGTATTTCTGATAAATAAGCAAAGATCAATGTGTCATTTAATTGCTACTTTGATGCTAATGTATGGCAGGATGACATCAAAGAACTTGGGCAATTTAACGATTTTTTTACTCAAACAGATAGAGTCACATGTTGGGTGGAGTAGTGGGTTTCTCTAGTGGACTGTTTTTTCCACGTGTTTTTGTTGTGGCTTAGTGGTTTGGTTTGTAAAGAATTTAACTTCTATTCTAAAAGGTATAAACCAGAAAATAGTAGCAGTAGTAGTAGAAGTAGTAGTAAAAATAATAATTATAATAATATTACAAAAAAATAAAAAGGACTGTGACTTATAGAGGACTGTATTTTACAAAATCAAATCCATTTGTTTCAAGTTTTCCATATAATCAAACCGTACCAATAACTTTGCCTAATCAGCATTAATCATGATTAGAGAATTTACTTCAGGTTATTGAAAGTAATTATATAAGTACATGAATGATTGTACTAATCTTTATTGCAAATGTATTACTCATAAAATATTTAATCCAATAAAACTGTTTGCTAAAATCATGGAACATACACTGAAATCATGGCAACATAATAAATACCTGATTAAGGTCTCATTATAAGCAAAGAACTTTTAACATAAGTGAAGTGTGCTCTGAAATTATAGTTGGTTTGTATATATTTTCAGTGCACCAACAAAAGGCATAAACTTTCCATCACTTCTATAAATTATAATCATTCTGTGCTGATGTAAAATATGAAATAATATTATCAGAAAAAATTGCATACTATAGAAACTAGTGTTCAGTTAACCAAAAAATCCGTAATACTTAAATATCTTCAAATAATGGAATTTCTTGCATTTTTCAGTTATTAATGTTCCATTGACAATTATAAAATTTCTAATAAGGTCTATGGCCTACTTGAGATTATCTGTACCCAAAAATGAGATAAAGATCTTACTCAAATCTTTTATTTCTGGAAGGTGAGACCTCTTTGTGGGTCTTTAGTGTAATTCCTGGCTTGATTTGAAACAATTTAAGGTTTGTAGAAAAATAATGTGGAAAAAAAAAGTTCTACTCACAAAATACAAATACAAATACAATACAAATACAAAAGCATTTTTTGTTTGACACAACACTGGCCAGTTTCGACTTTGAACTGAGTTTTAGCCTTTCATGTTTTCTCCATGCATATGTGAGCCACAGCTCTGCAATGTTCTTGCTTCCTTCGTCGTTTTCATATCCTTGGTAGTTCTTATAATGAACCTGTTAATGAAACAAAAATGATATTTATCTAAGCCCTTAGAGAGAGTTAACTTATAACAGTATTAAATATTTCAAATGAGATATGCTATCAAAATTAATTTTATTTTTATACTGCATGCTAATTCTTTTAAAAAAAACAAGCCAGTAAAGTATCCCAAATAAAAATAACTAGAAAAAAAAGTATCTGAAAAATAACTTATTTTAAGCTCCTATCTGTTAGAACTTGTTATAGAAAAGACATATACTTGTTAGTATTCATACTGTAAAGATTTTGTACTTAAGACTTTTGATATGACTCAGGGAGGTACACAAATTTATGGAAAACAAAACAGATGTTTAACTGTATGGTTTTTAAAATGCAATGTCTAATTGTTAACTATTGCATTAGAAAGCACCACAAGTAGCATAGACTTTTTTATTTCTGTCCAAAGGAATTATACATGGTAGTTTTAAAGACAGAACTAAATATTTTAGATTCAGTTCCCGAAGTCATGAGGTATAATATATACTGCCTTTGAGGAGATGAAAAATTATATATATGCTTATTATTTATAATAGATAATACATATATATAATATAATGCTTTATTAATAATAAAGAGGATCTGGGCCCTCCAGCAATCTACTTAAGTTTCTCAGCCAAGTTTTATAAGAGGAACTAGAGAATTTGTGCTTATCCTGCAGTTTATGTCATCTGAGTCTGCTTCCATCATGTTTTTTTCCCCTTCTGAAGAACATTTATTTCTATAGTTCTAGACTTAGTCAGCTCCTTTTCATTGTCTAGAAGCTCTAGATTCCCACTGATGACCAAACAGGTCCTGCCACCCTTTCTCTGAATTTTCTAAAAGTACTGAGTAGTTTATTGCAGATAGGCCTTCTTGGTTTGTATGTAGTATGTTTTTTGTTCTTTGTTAAGAGTTTCTCGTGTTCAAAGTAGTTTAGACGTACTTTCTGTATGATTATTTCTCCCAGTAGCTGAAAATGCCCCTTTACCTCCACAAAGAGAGGTAAGTTGAGCACATTTGATGGGTACCAAAGAACTATTGTAAAAAATGATCTTGGACTATAAACTGTGTTTTTGATCCCATACCATAGGAACATATTCCGTAACAATTTTCAGTATGCAGGAATTAAACAGTGACTTAGAAAACATGAAAAAAATCGCACAGCTTCTAGAAGAAACTCCAAATCCAATCTATTTGTAAATTTTTTTATAAGATGTGTTTGATAAAAAGAAGAGTTTGCTAGACTGACATGTATTTTTATGTGCTATTATAGGAGATACATAAATAACATCATCTTTTAGGGTTATTAAAAATATTTGCATGAAGAAAGTTACTATGTGGCATAAAGGACTAATCTGTTCCTCAGGAAGCACAAGGAAACTTTTTTTCAGTCTAGCTCTACTTCAATAACCTGAATTTCTTTTTTTCTTTTCATAATTTTAAAGTATATTTCATGCCTCTTAACAAGAGACAAGTGCAAAATGACTTTTAGCATAGCTCAAAAGAAACTTACTTGTTTAAAAAATGTAATACTTTAGCTTATTTATTTATTAATCGAGGACTATATCTACAGTGACTAGACAANCTCTTCATTGCAAAATATAGAATATAAAACATATACTATATCTGTTCCTTTCTTGAACATTTTTTTCAAGTTTTAATTTCTATACTTGTGCATAATTAACAAATAAAACTTTCCGGTTTTTTGTTACTGACATATTCACATAAGAGATTACTATATAAATCTCTACTTTCACATATCCTAGTTGATTTTTGGCTTTGATTTGGTCCCAGATTTCCTAAACAATATTTGCTTGTGGTACAGTTAAATATATGTCTCAAAGACTTCTGTATCATGCCTCTAAGCAGAGGCAGGAAAAAACTAGACTTTTTAAAATGCAAAAGCACTATTGTTGGCCAAAATTCTTCCACTAATATCAGTTTTTCTTTAAAATCAGCATGGATATTAGAAAAGTTTAATGAAACTTTTCATTTGAAAGAATAAGATTCCAGTAATTTTCTGAAGATACCAGTCATCTGCCATAAAAAAAAATTCAAATGGAAGACAAAATTATCTTCATGAGAAAGGTGTCAGATAACAGTATTTATAGATAAAGCTATTTCTTGCAAATAACAGCAAGTGTTTCTTCGACAGAAAAATCTTTGACGTCTCTGCAACATAGTTCTTGGTTTTGTGTTGGAAATTAGGACAAGAACTGTGAGTATCAAGTAGCTTTCTACTGTTTACTGTTACTCGGGCGCCTTTTCTTTCCTTTAACTGTTAAAACTAAATCCAGATGATTAAAAACAAGCTAGAAGAAAGCAGTTTCTGTTCTAATGATTTTCACATTAACTCCACTGCTTTTATTGTTGATATTAAGACAGATTCACTTTTTATACGTGAATCTCAGAGGTTTCATACTTTAAATGTACTCAAGTAAGTCTATAAGTTAGACCAGATTTTTAGTGTGCAATGATTGATTTTCTAAATAAAGATTTTAAGATAGTTTGAATGTTGTAGCAAGAGGTTTAACTAGGTTTCCTTTCTTAATTACAAAAGGCTGCCCATTCACTTCAAGAATTTTTTAAACAATTCCCAAGGTAGTTCAAAAAGCTCTCTGATCTAAGAAATCGATAAGGAGTTTAATAGAGACAACACCAATTGACCGAGGAGTTAGATTCCTTAGTAGTTAGAAAACCAAGGCTTTCAGTTAGAAGGCTTAGTTTTAATCTAGTGTGACTTGTGTCCATACAATCTAATGCAGTACACAAAGCATTATACTCAAAGGACATTTGTGATCTACCAGCCAAAACAATTTCCAAGCAACAACTATCTGAAAAACAGAAAAAGAAAACAGAACAGAAGTTACAATCAAAATTTTTGTATTGTATCGCTGTTTTTAATGTCATGCCCCATTCTCCAACATCATAAAATAATGCTAAAAAATTCCTTTTGCAGCTTTATATTCAGCATGAAAATACAACTATCGTCACGTCAGTGTACGTTCAAATGAAATTCCTCTCAATTGCATCAAACCACACAGTCTCTCAAGTTCGGCGGGGGGGAGGGGGTGGAAAGTGGAGCTTTCTGGTTTTGATCTACATCTA
>VZRR01008207.1:10023-25055 GCA_013398015.1 Oreocharis arfaki | reverse complement strand
CCATATCTTTTACTGCATTTTATACAACATTTTTTATTGTATTTTATACAATTTTTATTTTATTTTATTGTGTTTTATGTAGCTTATCCATTGCAATCAGAGCTGAACAATCAAAAACAATAACAACGACGTTCCAGAATAATGGTCATAAAAAAGAATTTAAAAAAAAAAAAAAAAAGAATAAAAAAATAATAATTTTTTTAAAAATCCCTGGAGTGTGGGGGTAATTCTGCCGCTCATCAGCAGATGGTGCTAGCAGCCCTGTGTCTGTGTGACACCGGTGGCCAGCGGCAGCCCCAGCCCCAGGGGACGGCGCTGTCACCTCTCCCTGCGCTCCCCCAGGTTACAGAGCGGGATGAACCTGCAGATCTGCTTCGTCAACGACAGCGGCAGCGACAAGGACAGCGATGGCGACGACAGCAAGACAGAGACCAGCCTGGACACGCCCTTGTCACCCATGGTGGGTCTGGGAACTCAGCCTGGAGCGGTAGGGAATCCGTGAGGAACAGGATAAGGAGATGATCCCCTTAAAACAGCAGCTCTAAACCCCAGAGCAGCATTTTCAGCCCTCAAGTAAAGTGCGAGATGCTGAGGGACAGATAAGAAACCACGCCTGGCTGCTGTGGACCTTCACGTGAAGGTTCCTTCTTCCTTCCTTCCTTCCTCCCTGCCTTTTTTCTTTTTGGCTCTGAGAACAATCAGGGAATGGATAGGAAGTGGTGTCAGCTCCCAGCAGCTTCCCTCTCTTTTCCTGTGTGGATACGACATTCCTTAGTGGATGTAACACCACAGGTGTTTCCCTCAGCTCAACCTGTGTGGCCTTTCAGCACCTACTGCTCTGCTGGCTCCTCTTTGCCTTCAAAGCCCAGGAGCCCTGGCAGGGAATCACTCTGATCTTTAAAGATAATCTTGCAGATTAAGATAAAAAACAAATCCACGCCCTTCACATGCAGAAAAGAGCCCGAAAATAGGTCAAACTTTGCTGTGGCTTCTTTGCTTCCCCAGAGCAAGCAGAGCTCGTCCTACTCCGACAGAGACACGACAGAGGAGGAGTCGGAGTCCCTGGATGACATGGACTTCCTCACCAGGCAGAAGAAACTCCAGGCTGAAGCCAAGATGGCCTTGGCTATGGCAAAGCCCATGGCCAAGATGCAGGTGGAGGTGGAAAAGCAGAACAGGAAGAAGTCGCCGGTAGCGGATCTTGTGAGTGGGGCCGGGGGTGACCCCAGGGGGGGACTCCAGCCTTGGGACATCCACACCACTGCTGGCTCTGGCTCACGGGGATGGCAGACGTGGAGAGGAGGGGTGGAGAAGGGATGGGCTTCAGGAGCTGGAAGGAGTTACAGGAGCAGGGTGGGTGCAGGGAATGAGATGCTGGAGGTCGGTGCTGCCTTGACGCTGCTCATCCTCTGAGCTGGAGTCTGTTCATCCCATCCTGGAGCACTCCTGCCTTGGTCCAGGGCTGCCACCATCCCCCTTACCCCCAATTCCATCAAATATTCCTGATCCAGGTTGACTGGGAGCCTTGGGCCCAGTGTTGTGTTGGTGGTTGACCTCCATTTGGCGGAGTTGTTGCTGCCTGTTTGGGGGGGGGATGCAAAACTGAGGAGACAAACTGCTCAGAAATAGAAATAATTGGAAGAAAACAGCAAGCTATTGGAAGGAAACAGTAAAATATTGGAAGGAAGCAGTAAAACACTGAATATTTCTTTCCAGCTCCCACATATGCCTCATATCAGTGAATGCCTGATGAAGAGAAGTTTAAAACCCACTGACCTAAGGGACATGACCATCGGGCAGCTACAGGTGATAGTCAATGACCTTCACTCACAGATAGAAAGTAAGTGGTAATTAATTAATTATTAATTATTCTGGGGTCTGTCTCCTTTAATTAAGAGCAGTTCTCTGGCATAAATGTAAATATTCTCCGTGGAAAGGGCATTCCAGCCCTGGGCAGCAGGGGAGTCCCCCTCCCTGCAGGGATTTAAAAGCCCTGTGGATGTGGCACTTGGTGGGGAAAATCCCAATTTAGGGTCCTGCAGGACATCCCAAACTCATCCCATCTCTCCCTGGATCAGGCTTGAACGAGGAGCTGGTGCAGCTGCTGCTGATCCGGGACGAGCTGCACACGGAGCAGGATGCCATGCTGGTGGACATCGAGGATCTCACCAGGTAAGGCAGGAATTTCTCTCCCCTCACAGCTCCCCGTGGGGGTTTTCTTCCAGCAGAGTTTTGGGACTAAAGCTTTTGCCATCCAGGATAGTGGGAAGGAATTGTTCCCTGTGAGGGTGGAGAGGGGCTGGAATGGATTTCCCAGAGAAGCTGTGGCTGTCCCTGGAAGTGTCCAAGGCCAGCTTGGACAGGGATCTGCCTTAGCCATGAGGAGGGCTGGACAAGGGGGAGAGCTTTGGAATCACTTAAAAATTAATATTTAATAACTGCTGACACAAAAAGCCTTGCAGGATAGGGGCAGGTTCCCTAAAGGACTCCATGCCCTGGCAGCAAGGCTCAGGAAGCACTTTCCTTTGGGATAACTGAGGATGTGCTTCGGAAATATGAAGTGTTCTGAAACATTCTGAATATTTTATTTGGAAATGTAAAGATTTGGGATGAAAGGAGCTGGAAAAGAAGAGGCCCTGGGTAGTGTCAGCACACCAGGACTGTGATTCCAAACTGAGGCATTAAAGCTTGGGAAAAAAATTGTTTGGAAGAGCAAGTGGGGAGGGGGAAGTTTGGGATGGGAGCTGGAGCTGCGTCAGTGCCACCTCAGCTCCTGGGATCTCCTCCTGTGTTTTGGGAAGTGCTTGGCTTCCTCCTTGCAGCCCATGGCAGTTTCAGAAGTGGCATTTTTTGGGAATGGTGGGGCACTGGCTGTCCCCATCCCTCTGGTATTTGGGGTAAGTGCTGGCCATCCCTGTGGGAAGGGAGGGAAAAATCCCAGCTGCCCTAAACCACTTTGGGATTTGGAGAAACCCAGAGGGGCTTCCCTGGCCCTTCACCCACCCTCCTGCCAGGAAGGAGATCCGGAAAACCTTCGTGTTTTCCCATGGGAAAATGCCATTCCCAGCTCGGTGCTGGAGCAGATGGGTTGGGTTTTCCATCTTTTCCTTGGCACAGGGAATAACAGCCCCTCCCTGTCCCCAGACACGCCGAGAGCCAGCAGAAGCACATGGCAGAGAAGATGCCGGCCAAGTGAAGCCCGGAGCGCCCTCATCCTGCCTCTGTTCCGCGTCCAGGGAATTCCAGGATTCCAGTGTTGCTCATTGACCATGTCCGAAGCTTTCTGTCCGGTGATTGGCCTCTGCTTCTTAATTTATTTTAATTTTTTTACTCGTGCCACTAAATATCAGGCACTTTAATAAATAATAATAATAATAATAATGATATTATTATTACAGAAACAAAGAGAATTGTACAGTACTTATAACATTATAAATCATGGGCGAGAAGAGAGGGTAGTTTAACTTTATTTTTGGTCGTTTCAAGGGGTTTTTTTTGGGTTTTTTTTTTTTTGGGTTGGATGAAATTTTACCATTGACTACTTTTTTATTCCTCACTGTAGTTCTCAAATAAAGAACCTGTTCTTGACGGTGCTATTCAAGTCAACAAAAAAAAAAAAATCCATGCCTGCCTCGTAGTGACGTCGTAGCTTTCAGTAACCTGTACATTTTGCTCAGTTCTCGACATTTTGGGAATGTTGAGTACCTGGCCTTCATTTTTAGGTGTGCTGTTAACACTGGGTGGCGTGGGGAGAGGTGGAAGTTGTTCTCTGTACAAAGCTGTAAAATAAAAATTACCACCATTGTTTCCTACGGCACGGCTGTTTGTTGCTGGTGGAGCCTCCAGCTAAATGTGTGATTTATCATCACCAGAAAGAGCCTTTTTTTTTTTTCTTGCCTTGCTGATCACATGAAACTGAGAGCAGAGAGGGGTTTTGCAGGGTTATTTATCTGGAAGTTCCGAATTCTGTAGAACATGGACTTAAAAGGTTCCTCTGTAACGCTGAGCCCCAAAATTGTGGTGGTTGGAAGCAGCACACACACGCCCCAGGTGAGGTTATTCTTTATATTTTATTGTCTGGGCTGAACATTTCGAGGAAATTTTAGAAAGAAAAAGAATAATCTGTGCTAAAAAATGGGCAGCAAATTAAATGGATTAAACAGGGAATTCCTGGCTCTGCCTCCGGGAGAGGCTCGGAGCCGAGTGCTGCCCGTAGGAGGGGGGACACTGGGACACAATAAACCTGTCTCCATCCCTCCTGCATTGGATTCAAAGCTGGAAGAACCCAGCCAGCCCTTCCTGAGCCCCAGCCTGGTGCTCCCTGCAGCTTTTTACCTTTTAATTCTCCTTTCCTCAGGGGCAAATCCACCCCAGCCCAGGCTCTGCCTGGTGCCTCATTCAGGGGGTTTGCAGAAAGCCTCAGCTGCACTCAAATGTCATTCCCTGCCAGGAATGTCTTTTATTAAAGGACTTTTTTTAAATTAAAGGACTTTTTTTTTATTAAATGATTTTTTTAAATTAAATTATTTCCCCCCCTTTTTTTTACCCAGAAAGGGCAGGGTTGGAAGCAGCCCTGGAGGGGTTTGGTGGGCTGGGATGGGGGGGTTGGTTTAATTTAGGGTTGTTCTGCCTTTCCCAAGGGTTTTCCAGTGCTATTCCCTGTCCCACAGCTCCCACAGGGATGGGATCCCATGTTCCTGCTGGGCAGTGGCCCCTGAGCAGGATCAGGGAGCAGAGGGATGGATTAGGAACCCTCACCTGCAGCCCACATCGAAAGCAACCCTTTTCTTCCTCATTTTTAAATCCGTGCAGAAAATACACAGAAATATTGGGGTGTTGGGTTCCCTGCAGCCCCTGGGTGGCTGCCTGCACCTGGGGACTGCTGCTGGGTTTAAATTTTCCCTCTAAACCCCCAAATTTGCAGTGTCTGACCCCAAAAACCTCTCGATGGATCCACTGCCTCCCTCGGACGCAGCTCTGGCTCTCAGGGAGGAGCTGCCTCCTGCTCTATTTAAAGCAAAAAAAGCCCCAAATACACAAAGTTTGCTCTCAGCTTTAAGGAAAAAAAAAATAGAAAAATGATCAAGAAAGCCCCTGGCTGCTCCTGGGGAATCCCACAGCTCCCCCTGGCATCATCCAGCTCCCAAGCACTGGGATGAGGCAGCCAGGAAGGCTGGAATTCCATTCCCTTGCTAAGTGCCTTTGCCTTGCAGGAGAGAATTTGTCATTCCACTCACCCTCCTCCGCTGGTTTTCCCCCTCCTGTCCTGGGGGAGGGGGTTTTCCAGGGAAAAAATCCTGTTCTGGGTCTCCTTGGCTCCGTGTCCCGGGTTCTGAGGGGTGCTGTGGACGGTGGCAGTGCTGGAAGGGATGGATTAAAGGATATTTCCAAAAGACAAGGGTCTGGTGTGGTTTCTGAGCATGATTTTGGTTTGGGGGTTTATTCCTGGGCCTTGGTCCCACCTGGAGCCTCCTGCATCCTCCTGGGTGGGTTTTTGATTCCCAGAAAAACATGAACTGTCTCCCACAGGTGGTGGATCATCCAGCTGGGAATTGTTTTCCTTTTTGCTGTAGGAAAAGCACCTCCAAAAATCACCAAAAACACCTGGCTGAGGCAGCAAAAACACCTCCCAGCCCTGCTTGCTGCTGAGGGAATGGAGATCCCACAAACTCCCCACAATTCCCTCCTTCTGCCCTCCATGCAGCTGTGGAGATCCACAGGGAATATATGGAATTTTTAGGAGCCCCATCCTTGAGAATTAGGGTTGGTTTTTGTTTTTTTTCAACCTAACTTTAATTTTTAAATTTTTTCCTATTTTTTTAATGCTTTTCTCCCACAAATGGGGCGTTTACAGGGTTCCACTGGTGCCTCCCAATGTTTGGGACCCCGGAGCTGAATTCCCCACTGGAGTTTCAAAGGGAGAAGGTCCCTGGGATGAGCTCACAGGGACGGTGGGAAGCAGCTTTAGGTGCGACACTGCCGCTGCTCCACGCTGGGGACCAGGATTTGGCACCCAGCCCCTGGATCCAAGGAATCCCTGTGCCTCGTGCTCCTTGATGGGAATTTTCTGAGGGAAAAAAAAAAATGTGTTCACTTGGAGGAAGTGTTCAGATGACTTGAAAATCAAAGGAAGCTAAGGGTTGGGTGGGCTGGCACAGGAAAAAATCCACCAGTCCAGAGATCACGGAACCATGGAATGGTTTGGGTGGGAAGGGAGCTTAAATCCTACCCGGTGCCCCCCCTGCCATGGGGACCCCTCCCACTGTCCCAGGCTGCTCCAGCCTGGCCTTGGGCACTGCCAGGGATCCAGGGGCAGCCACAGCTGCTCTGGGAATTCCATCCCAGCCCCTCCCCACCCTCCCAGGGAACAATTCCTTCCCAATATCCCATCCCTCCCTGCCCTCTGGCAGCTCAAAGCCATTCCCTGTGTCCTGTCCCTCCAGCCCTTGTCCCCAGTCCCTCTCCAGCTCTCCTGGAGCCCCTTTAGGCCCTGGAAGGCCACAAGGGATGGGAGCAGAGCTTTGTGAAGCTTGGAAATAATTTGGATTTTTTATGCTGCCTGGGCAGGGCAGGAATTGCTCCTTGGGGTTCCACGTCCTGCCCCCACCATCCACAGTCAGTCCTGGCCCTCCAGGAGGAATTCTCTTGCTTTTCCTCCCCTGCCTCCAGCTGGTCTCACACCACAACATTCCGTAGTATTTTCAAGTCTCATCCTAAGCCCACCTGTGCCTGAGGAGCCTGAACTGCTGCATTAAATAAAAATAACCCCAAATCACCCTCATGCCCGGGACAGGGTCCTGTGACGTGGATTCCATCAGCCTTGGGAACTGGGACGAGCTTTATGAGCCAGCTGCTTCCTGCCAGGGAAGCCCTGCGGTTTGGGTTCCCCTTTTGGGGATTTTCTGCCCTTTTTTGGCCCCCCCCTTCCAGCGGCTCCTGGGTGTGCTGGGCAGCATCTGCCCGGACACACGGGCACCACCACGGAGTGCGAGCAGGGAAAACCAGGGAGGCTGTGGCTGCCCCTGGATCCCTGGCAGTGCCCAAGGCCAGGCTGGACACTGGGGCTTGGAGCAGCCTGGGACAGTGGGAGGTGTCCCTGGAACAGCAGGGGTGGAATTAGGTGATTTTGATGTCCCTTCCCAACTCAAATTTATGGAATTTTCCCACAAAAACCACACACGCACGGCCTTTTGCTCTCCTTTGCCGCCCTCCGAGGAGAAGCACTAACGAACTTGTGATAATTAAGCCTCGGGCAGGCTCAGATGAGGCACTTTGGGATGGGGGACACTCCCTCCGTGTGCCTCCTGTTCCCAGCCCTCTCCAGGACATCGCTGCTGCCCTGCCCCTGCCAGGGAAGGTGAGCAGCTCCCAGGTTTCCCTCTCGGAAGCCAAGGCACCCTTCAGCCCCAGGGAGGCTCCGTGGGCGGGAGCCGAGTTCCGTTCCCGCTTCGCCCCCATCCCACGCCCCTCCCCGCCCGGTTTCTCTTCCCTCTTACCATAAACCAAAGGAAAGCCTCGTGTGCAGGGCCTTGTGCTCCTCCTCTGCCGCTCCAGGGCTGCCCAGGCACATCCCGCATCCCACAGCAGCGGGAATTCCGGGGGCTTTTCCAGCCGGGATCCAAATCCGCCTCTAAAGCCGCTTTTCCCGGTCCCTCGGTGGGATCAGCCCTTCCCTCCTCCCTCAGATCCACCAGCAGCTCCTTCCCAGTGGGAAAGTGTTGTTTAAAGTCTCTTGGCTGTTCAGGGGAAAAAAAAAAAGGATCGATGCGAAAGGATTTGTCCCAATTCTTGGTGGTGCCACAGGTTCTGACCCATCCCAGCCTCCCCCTCTCCGTGGATTTTAGTGTTGGAATGCTGACGGAGGAATTGCCATGGAGGACTGGGAGCAGAGGCCAGGCACGGCAGCGAGCGTGCCCACAGCCTCCCAGCCCTCAGCTCCCCAAGGGCAGCACATCCGGGGGACAAACTCACCCCGAATGGGGAGTGAAGTGTCCCCTTCCGTCCGAAAAATGGGAATTGCAGGGTTTTACTGGAGCTCTGGAGCTGTGCCCGGGCAGATCAGCTCTCCTCTGCTTCCAGGCAGGGCTGTGGGAGGAGGAATCTTCCCAGGTGTTCTCCCCATCCCACTGTGGACAAAGGGTTGATAGCCTCAGGCACCAGCTGGGGAAAATCCCATTGGATGCTGAGGGATTTTGCTGGAATAACCAGTCCTGGCTGAGGGGCCTGACCCCCAAAGCAGCTCCCAAACCACACGGAGGTGGATTTTTTGGGAGAGGGGAAGGGATCTCCATCCCTGTGTCAGACCCCTGACCCCACACCTTCCCACTGCCTTGGGATCTGGGAAGAGAAGGGACGGAGCCCCCGTGTCCCTGCAAGGGTCAGGGCCCTGCAGGAGAGGTTTGGGGTCGGGACGTGGGGCCAGAGCTGTGCAATCATTTTGGGGCTGTTCAGCTGAAATAATCTGGGAACGGTTTGGGTTTCCCACAAATCCTGGATGCCACCAGGAGACACCAAAGCCCCAAAACCGGGATTTCTCCTCCAGGTGTGGCTTTGTTCCCCGTGCTGGGCACGCAGCGCTGTGTGGGGGAAATGGCACCGCAGCTCTGCCGGGGCCCGGCTCACGCGGCCGTGAGCGGAACCCTTTTCCTTTCCTGCGCTTTGCATAAAACCCGGTGGTTATTTTTGCCACGGGAGCCACGAGGGCTGAGGGCTCTCCGGAGCCCTGCCGGCTCCTCCGGAGGCCGCAGCTGCCTCTCGGCCGAGGGCGAAGCCCCGGGAGTCACCCACGTCCCGTGATGTGGGACAAAAGAGGCTGTCCCTGTGCCCTCGGGAAGCCCCGGGCGCTCCTCTGGGGCAGCCACGCCACCCAAACCCTCCCTGAGTGACCCTCGCTGGCCCGGAGCCACCGCGGCCTCCCCAGCTCCAGGAGCCTCCCCAAAACCACGGGATGGTTAGGAAGGGAGAGCTCACCTCGTTCCCATGGCAGGGACACCTTCCCCTGTCCCAGGCTGCTCCAAGCCCCGTCCAGCCTGGCCTTGGGCACTGCCAGGGATCCAGGGGCAGCCACAGCTGCTCTGGGAATTCCATCCCAGCCCCTGCCCACCCGCACATGAAAGGATTTCCTCCCAAATTCCCACCTAACCCTGCCCTCTGGCACTCTGAAGTGATTCCTCCTCGTCAAATTCCATCCCAGCCCCTGCCTCCCACCTAACAGGATTTCCTGGAGATTTCCTGGAGATTTCCCACTCATTTCTTCAACGGGAACTGGAGACCCCACCTTTCCCACTTTTCCCACTATCCCACAAAATTCTGGGAGCTGTAATCTACCTTTGGTCAGGTCCTCACTTCACTGGGGCTGTGTTCATTTCGCTTTTCTCCTCACCAAGGCACTTCAAACCCACCAAATGTGGCCCTGCAGAGAAAATTCCTGTGGGGAGAGTGCCCGGCCTGCGGGAGGGGCAGTGCCAGGCTGGCAAAATCCTGGGCACAGCATTCCCGGGAATAACTCCTGCCCAATCCACGTCCTTGGGACTGGAGCCCGGGGAATTCTCTGCCCGTGGGTCACCCCAGCAGCTCTCAGGGTGTCCCCAGGCACTGCGAGCTCTGCATCTGCTCGGGGTTCCCAGCTGCTGGCCTGGCACTGCTTCCTCGGGATAGAATGGACAATTCCATCACTAACAGGACTTGGAAAATTGTGCTACATCAAAGAAATGCTAAAAAAAAATCCCACTGATCATCAGCTCCTGCTCCCCCAGTATCAAATTCCTTTCTTTTTTCCACGTGCAAAGCCGGAAAGGGCAAACACAAACCCAGCAAGGACTAAATTCCTCCTTTCCCCCCATCCCTGCTCTCCTCCTGCCTGCCCAGCCCAGCACCCACAGCCAGGAGGTCACAGGGAGGGATAAAGAGCAGAAAAAGCACCCGGAGCTGAGAAATTCTGTCAAGAGTGAAAACTGAAAGCGAGAGAGAAGGAGCTCCCCGAAAGCGCCGCGAAACCACGGGCACAGCTGGCACCACCCCCTTACCCACCGGGTGCTTTCGGGGCAGGGACGGGGAGGATGAGCTCACAGGATTCCCAAAATCCACGGAGGATGCACCTCTCCGTGCCCTGAGGGAGGCACTGGGGATGAAGGTGCCTCAGCCACGGCGCCCACCCCTCCCTGCAGCCCCATCCAGCCCCTTCCTGAAGGTTTTTGTTCCTCTGAATTCTGTGGGACTTTAAAACAAACCCCACAGGGCTGAGGGACACAGGCGGAGCCATGAAATCCTGGAGGGGTTTGGGTTGGGAAGGGACCTGAAATCCCAGTTCCATGGGCAGGGAATGGGAATAATTCTAAACCTGTGGGCTGGGCTGTGATGCTCCTTTGTATTTATTCCATAGGATCATAAAATCATGGAATGCTTTGGCTTGGAAGGGACCTCAGAGCTCCTCCAGTTCCACCTTCCACTATCCCAGGCTGCTCCAAGCCTCATCCAGCCTGGCCTTGGACATTTCCAGGGATGGTGAATCCACAATTTCTCTGGGCCAGGGCCTCCCCACCCTCCCAGGGAAGAACTTCTCCCTGATATCTGCTCTTCCCAACTCAGTGGGAGAAATTCCCTGGCCAGAACGCACTCTGTGTGCTTTTTAGGGAATCCCAACCCCAATCCCGGGGTCCCCAGCAGCTTCATCCCTTTCCTAGGATGAATCCCTTACCCTGGCAGGAGGACTGGATCTTTGGAGCCTGCAAATAACAACCTCTGAATGTGGGGATCCCAAGCCTGGGTGGTCACAGAGCTGCCAGGCTGTTGCCTGGAATCCAAGAGCCAGGGACCAGCATGGATCACAGGGAGAATCTCAGGAATTCTGGTGGCAGCTGGAAGGGAGAAGAGCCAAGAGATGCAGGGATTGAGCCAGGGTTTGAGAGGTTCCAGCACCCCAAAAAAGCTTCAGAAACACCATTTGATCACCCCCTGATGAAATACCAGCACAGGCGGAGGTTTGGGATTAGGAATTTCAGGGAATCCCACAATCAATAAGCACCAACAGCCAAAAATTAAAAACCACCAGGAAAGCTTCTCCTGACCCTTTATTTTCCCATTTATGGAGCCATCAGTTCCCAACCCAAATCAGAAACAGCTTCTGCCAGTGAGGCTCTCCTGGTGATAAATCTGACCCTAGATCTTCCCAAAAAATGATCCAGAAGCAAAAAAATGATTCAATGTCCCCAAAAATGGTTCAATGTTCCATAAGCTCTAGGAGTGGCAGATAGGATCGAATTAGCTTTATTTACTGCATCCAGAAATCCCATCCCACACAATATTTTCCTGGGGCTTTTTATGGAGCAATGATCCCTGCCTACAGCTGGGTGGGATACAATCATCCTGCAGCTTTAATTTATATTTCTCTGCAATTGTTGATTAATTAGATACATCAAGTTATTGCTAATTACAGTGCCAGGGAATAGGGCTGCCCTACAAAGTCCCAACTCCTTCCCGCTGAGGATGCCCCAAGTGACTCCATGACCTTCCCAAAGGCTTTGGGGCCTGTTAATGAGGAAAATCCATCAGATTTTAAATTACAGGAGAAACGACATCCCACAGCTGCTAGGAAATGTCCCTAAAACTCATTTCCCTCAAAGCCCAGGGTGCTGTCCATGATTCTTACCTGGAAACAGAGATGGCCCTCACTTCCCTTGGCCAAAATGAAGCCAAAAATTCAATTTCTATTTATTAAAGGGGAGAGGAGCCCAGACTGAAACAAAAGGGCAGGAGATTTCCAGGAACCTCCCGCTTTTTCAGCAGAGCTTGGCTGGAGCAGATCCCATTTCTCATCACCCGACTCTCCAGGCCTCAAAACCAAACTGAGCGCAGGGCTTGGGCTTTGGGGCTTTTCTCACTGGGTTTCTTTCTTATTGGTGTTCTCCCTTTCTTTCTCAGGCAGGGTTCTTAGGTATTGATTGGGCTGAGGGCAGAGGCAGGAGCAGGGATTCCCCTCAGTTTGGCTGCGTTAGATCAAATCTGATTTCACAGAGACCCACAATGGTCCTTATTTTTCTCCAGAGGATAATTCCAACAACAGCAATTTCTGGTTGAAATAAAGGCATTGGAATTACATTTTCTTGTGCTCACTCTTTGAATAACTTAACAGTTCTATATTGTATTTATTGGATTTATTGTATTGGAGGGCCCTGGCACAGGGTGCCCAGAGCAGCTGTGGCTGCCCCTGGATCCCTGGCAGTGCCCAAGGCCAGGCTGGACAGGGCTTGGAGCAGCCTGGGACAGTGGAAGGAGGAGCTGGATGAGCTTTCATATCCCTTCCAACATAAACAATTCCATTATTTTTTGATTCTATGATATAAACCCAAAGGAACATCACAGCCCAGCCCACAGATCTTTAATTGCTCCCATTCCATTCGAGCATTGCTTCCCATTCCTTTGGGAATGCACTCGCCTCAAGCTGCTCAAGGAGTAATTATCTTATTTAAATATATTATAATATATAAAAGTATTATATTTTCTTCTGCTATGATTCATATAAATATTAATTATCAAGATTTTTCATTCAGGCTAAGCCTGGTCAAGTAGAGGATGCTTTGAGATGGAGGAGGAGAAGGAGGATTTCTTCTCCCGTTAGGAAAAGATGGATTTCTTCTTCCATTAGGAAAAAGAATTCACTCACCAGAATTAAAACCACAGAATCATGGAATGGTTTGGGTGGGAAGGGACCTTAAATCCCATCCCATGGCCAGGGACACCTCCCACTATCCCAGGGTGCTCCAAACCCATCCAGCCTGGCCTTGGGCACTGCCAGGGATCCAGGGGCAGCCACAAGGATTATAGGAGAGATAAACAGGATTTCATTAGGATATATCCCAATTCATCAGCAAATTAAACCCAAATCCCACCCCAGTGCTGATCCCACGGGGAAACCTCGTGTCCTGCTGGGAGCAGGGACTGAGGGCCGGGCAAGGAAACCTGGAAAGCCGAGGCGGTGCCTTTCAGGAACACCCCTCAGCACATCCCAAAATTCTCTTTCACTTTTGGCTCCCGGAAGACGCGGCTCCTCCATGAGCTGGAAACCACAGCCCGCAGTGAAATGACGGGGCAGAAGTGAGAAACACCCAGAGAAATTGGAAAATGATGCACTGCTGGGATCGGGGCAAAAAGAAGTCTCAGGACAGGCCACAGGCGTCTTATAGGAAACAGTGAAAATACAAAGAATCTGAAAATGCAATATAAAACTCTTGATTCATCCTGCTCCCTTCCAGTTTGACAGCAAAAATCCCAGTGACTTCATGGCAGCCCCAAGGCACAGAAAAGTTTTCTTGCAGCCTTTTGGTCCAGCTGAGAACGGCCACGAATGATAGGAGCCGATATTGAAATATTTGTTAGTATTTGTTAATATTTGTTAATATTTGTTAATATTTGTTAATATTTGTTAATATTTGTTAATATTTGTTAATATTTGTTAATATTTCAGTATTTCAATATTTCAAATGTTTCAGCAAAATCAAACATCCAGGCAGGCTTTCACAAATATTCATTAGTGAGATTTCGAGATTATAGAATCAGAGAATCAGGGAATGGTTTAGGCTGGAAAAGGTCTCAAAGATCATCCAGTCCAACCATCCCCAGCACTGCCAAGGCCACCGTGAGCCCTGTCCCCAAGTGCCACATCCCCAGGGCTGTTAAACCCCCCCACCACCGCCCTGGGCAGCCCATTCCAACCCTTTCCACGAAGGAATTTTCCCTAATATCCAATCTAAACCTCCTCTGGTGCAACCTGAGGCTGTTTCCTCTTGTCCTGCTGCTTGTTCCTTGAGAAGGGAGCAGGATAAAGAATAGAAATGGAAAAGCTGGAGAGAGACCATTTACAAGGGATAGAGTGACAGAACAAAGAGGGAACGGCTTCGGACAGAGCGGAGGGCAGGGATGGGATGTTGGGCAGGAATTGTTTCCTGGGAGGGTGGGGAGGCCCTGGCACAGGGTGCCCAGAGCAGCTGTGGCTGCCCCTGGATCCCTGGCAGTGCCCACGGGCAGGCTGGACATTGGGGCTTGGAGCAGCCTGGGATGGTGGAAGGCATCCCTGCCCATGGGAATGAGGTGATCTTTAAGGTCCCTTCCAACCCGATCCGTTCCATGACTCTGTGATTCCATGAACACTTCTCCATGCGCCACACGCTGGCTCCCAGCCAACCCCGCTTCCCTGGCAGCTCTGCGGGCAGAGCCCCGAGGAAGGGAGCTCCGGCTGTGCCCGGCACTGTCGCTGTTGTCCCGGGAACGGCAGGAAAGGACATAGACTTGATCTTCCGGTGAAACGGAATTAATAAATAATTTACAGACTGGTTTGTATCCCTTAGCTGGCCTGGATGGCGTACAGTCATTGGTCATCCGTCATCTCTCTAGAATGGCTGGCGAAACCATAAAACACTCAATCTAACACATTCTTCAGGCTTAGTCATGACACTGCTGCGTGACAATCTGGCACCTGCAGATAGCTCACAAAGCTCTCTACCTGTTGAAGAGCAACATCCGTGTGAAAGCAAGGACTTTCACACGGACACCGGCAGATCGCTGGAAAATGTCTCTGCAACCAACTCTCGGCGTCCACACCGCACATCCCCGGCGCGTCCCAGCCCCGCCATCTGCGCCCTGCGGGATTCCCGGCCCCGGCGCTCTCGGGATGAGCGCGGCTGCCGGGGGGCGGGGGAGAGGCGCCCGGGGGAACTCCCGCTCGCCCGGCGCCCCTATAAGAGCTGTGCCGGCACGGTCCGACGGCAGCGGGATGGAGCGGAGCGGCAGCAGCGGGAACGGCACCGGGAACACCGGGAGCGGCACCGGGAGCATCGGGAACACCGGGAATGGCACCGGGAGCGGGCGGGCAGCGCCGCCTGGCGGGCCCGGCCGGGCTCTGCTGTGCCTGGCGCTGCTGCTGCCCCTGCTGCTGTCCACCCCGGCCCGGGCACTGCCCACCCCGCCCCGCCACGGCCACCGCCCCGCCGAGCGCCTCAGCCGCTCCCGGGACCTGCTGGAAGCCGCTAACGCCTCCC
>VZRR01008206.1:340550-435488 GCA_013398015.1 Oreocharis arfaki | reverse complement strand
AAGTTTTGGGGTATTGTTGTTGTTATTGTTGTTATTGTTATTATTATTATTATTATTATTATTATTATTTGGTTTTAAACACAACTCATGAGGTTTCTGTATGCTGCTTGTATGAGCTTTCTTTCTTCCTGATAGTTACTATCTGTTCTCTACTTTGGGCTTGCTTTTCTATTGTTATTTCTAAATTGTGTACATTTAGTTGATGACTGGAGGATCTGTTTAATTAATACAATGATTAAAGAATAGTTGCCATGTTTTGCTGTGCATTAAATGCCTTAGGAGCAATAATTTTTATTATTTGGTGCTCTCATTTTATTCTTCTACGATGTTCTTATATCATGATACCTGATATGCATAAATCTGACTACAAAGCAAAAAAAAAAAAAAATTCAAAATATAGCCAGGTGCCCTTGATGGAGGAGGAACTTTATGTTGCCAAAACCAAATGCAAGAAGGAGTAAAAGGTGATATTTGTGAAAATTGTGGACGATATACCAAAGTTTCATGAGAATTCAAATGAGCTTAAATAATGTTTGTGTACACTGATAAGAAAATATGTTTGTTGTGGTTAAAAAGGCAAGAGCCTTCTAATGGATTGTCAGTGCAAGAACTTTCAAAAAAGCTAATTCACTAAATGACAGATAGTACCAGTTTAGGTGGTAAATAAATAAAGCAATATTCACCAGAATGAACATGGCAGAGTCAAGCTTCTTACAGTCTGAAATGCTGGGGGGAAAATACCCACATTTTATTATTGTCTCCTCTGATATTTTCTGGTCTTCATAGTTAATATTTATCCTAACAATGGATTTCATATTGCTTTGACAAAGAGAAAATATAATGAAAGTAAATATGTATCAAGTGTTTCTAATATAATTTTTTCTCTAAATTATAAAAGTCAAGCGTCCTTAATAAAGTTTACAACCCTTTTTTCTAAAGATAAAATCTAATCTACAAAGAGATATTTGTTATTCTTTGTTATACTTTGTTTCATATATTGTTCACTCATTAAATTTAATTTTACATGTTAATAACAGTGTTGTATTTTTATTAATGTAGTTTGATATAATTGCTACTCCCTATTTAATGATAGCATAACCTTGCAATTAAACAATTTGCTTTACCAACAAATGGTTTCCATGATTTTTTTCTTCTTTTTTTTAGTCCACTGAATTGCTGCCAAATTTTAATGAAACTATTTGCTTTTTCATCACACTCTTATCCTTTTATTTAATGCCCACTTAAGCGTTCTCCTGAACTTTGGATGTCTGGTGACAGGTTTTCGAGGTTCAAAACGTGATTTGTTGGGCGCTGCCCTTTGGAAATGGAAAACACATAAGAAAAAATAATGTTTTCTCTGAAGACTTGAATGAAATATAAGTTGTCTTTCATAGCCAATATGAACATATGAGGGCTCTGCCTCTGCAGGATAATGAGGAGATGCTTTATAGGACAATAATTCAAGTTTCTATTTTTGATGATGGATGGTTGTCTTCCTTTAATTGTACCTGTCTTATAAAATAGGTTGTGTGGTCTTTTACTATTAAGTTTTATAATCTCTCGCTACTAACTTACGTAGTCATTCAAGTGTCCTGTCTGTGGTGCAGTGTCTACGCAGGAAATCTGTAATTGGCACCACTTGTACAACGGTTTGGAGAGCTGTGTCACATCAGCCTTACAGCCCATCTGACAGAGACCATTGCATGTTTCTGAGGCTTTTCAGACCTTGTGTGCTGTCACAGCTGCTTTATCTATGAAAAACATTTTTCTCCCCTAGCAGCTTGAAAATCTTTACAGAGCATCCCCCTTAGGAGAGGGGACTTGTACAGTGTGATGACAACATCCATCAGCTCCTCTTCAGAAAAGAAAACAACAAACCCCATAGTGTAGGTAACATCACAATGAAGTGCTTCCGGGAAATTCTTTACTAAAAACTATCTGCCAGATTGTTTGTGCTATAGGGGCACAAATGGTAGGGAAAGAATAAGGCAAGAACTGACAAAGCATAAAGACCTAAATCTTGAAAATGTAAATCCGGCATCTACCAGAGCTATATGAGGGTAGCAAACCGCATTCTGTTTCACCCCTACCTCTCCTGGAAACATCCTCTGCTGAAGCTGAGAAGGAAAACTCACCTATATGTCCATTTGACCGTAACATTTGGTTATTTATAAATTCGTTGCAATTTTACTTGTACCTATTCATATTCATAGTTCTTCAGTAGCCAATGAGCAGTAACCAGAACACATACATGTCAGCACAGTTTACCTACTCCAACTTGAAGTGTTTGCTAATGGCTAGGATGGGTTCTTAACTGCATTTTTCTGCCTTTTGTCTAGTTTTTATATCAAATACTGCATGCTACATCCAGACTTGATAATGTAAGGCACTACTTTGACCAAACTGCCTCTATGGGTAAGGCAGAAAGATTTTTTATTTTCTAGGGCAATTAATTAGGCATCTACACTGTCACTCCCACACTTAAATTAGTCTCCATATGTTCAGTTATCACAGGAAAAAAAAAAAAAGAATAAGAAACTGAAATGAAAACTCATAGCCACAACTCTGCAATGTATTTTTCAGACACCTAAGTTTCTGTCAGCTTCTTGGGAATTCATAACCTCTTCGTTACGTGCTTAGCTAATCAGCACAGTTTGTAATTTCCACATAAACAATGCCTCTGTCACTTTTCATCATATATTTAAAGTAGTGGGGGGGTGGAAAAAGAAGTGTTGCTGATGAGATGTTACTACTTTTATTCCATGCAGTTTAGGATAGTTACTATTTACCGTGAAATGCTACTTTTGATTTAAACAGTACTTCTCAAGTTACTTGTCTTGTGATATATTGTCTTTGGTTCATTTACCTTCTTGTTTCATTTCCTTGCTAATTTGGAAAACAAAATCCATACTTGCTTGGTAATTTTTCAGAATTGCCAAAGTTCTAATAGGTCTTGTTGGAGACTCTTGTAGATCACTTTTTAAATTAAGTGTCTCGTGTGATGAGTCGACTCTGGTGAAAAAAGAAATACGGAAAGCACATCTGAACTACTGAAACACTTTAACACAGGAAATGTTAAGAACTTGCAACTAGTGAAATGTAGCAATATTAATCTGTGCTTATATATCCTTGGCCTGATACGTTTGTTTTCTTTATGCAACATTCCTGTGTTTTCAGGCATTAAAAGTGTTCCCACCCTTGTCGGCAGTGTTTCAGTTGCACGAGACTCAGTCAGACCGACCAGTACATATGAGAGGGGCAGAATTTGCTGTTGCATGGGGTGAGGCTGGGATGGAGTTACTTTTTCCCATGGCAGCTCCCCTGGCGCCATGCTCTGTGTTGGTGCTGGAAAGGTGTTGATAACACACCAGTGTTTAGCTACTGCTCAGCAGTGCTGGCATAGCACCAAGGCTGTCTCCTTCCAACTCAGAATATTCTGTGATAAACTGACTTTTTCTGACCTATGAGGTTTTTTCCACCTTTTTTTTTTTTTTTTTTTTTTTTTTTTTTTTTAATCCCTACCATGCCTTGCTGAGGAAAAGGAGCAGTAGAGTGACTTGGTGGGCACCAGTTATCCAGCTGGGGTCAACCCACCACAACTATACAGACACAAATCTTTCATGCAGGGCTGCCCAGCTAGCAAGCCACAGACTCAGCCCTCCTTTCAGGCTGATGCAAACATGTGTTTAGGATGCTTACTATACAGGCCTGGCTGCAATCAGGAGTTGTCTTCCCCAAGCTGTTGGAAAGGAGTATGACAAACAAATCCTAACATTCTTCAGAGGCAGTCGAACCATGCTGATTCACTCTTTGCTCTACAGCACTTTGATGCATAGTAGGTACTTGGAACCCATAGTATCAAGTACCCCGTATGAACCCTATATGAACTTGTTGACCTGCAGGATTTTATAGTTTCAGTAAACAGAGCCACACTAAGGAGGAAAGAGTTCAAGGCTTTATGTAAAGTTCTGCTTGATATGACTTATCTGTGACAGGAAAGTTCTGTGACTTTCCTGTCTTTAAGGTTTCATTTTTAATTTCTGCATTTTCTTCAGTCTTGTGATCTTATTTCTTATTTAGTTTAATGCTTTCTTCAAGCCACTACCTTCTTGCATTTTTCTTTCCTACTGGGTCATTCATTAAGAGTAGTATTAGGACCATTAGGACAGAGAGGACTGTTTACTTGTAGCCACACCTGTGCTTTTGGTTTTTTTTTTCCTTTTCATTTGCAGAGACTGAAGAAGGTTGCTGGAATTTAATCAGTTGTGCCTAAAAGCAGGCCTCCATCCTTCCCCTTCCCCTTCCCCTTCCCCTTCCCTTTCCCCTTCTTTCCCTCACATCTTTCTCCCTTTTGTCCCACTCTTCCTCTCTTCCTCTCTCCTTTTTTTTTTCTTCTCTCCTTCCCTGTCTGTAGAACCACTAAGGAATTCAGTAAGATTTCTGAATTGATTGCAGCTATATAACTAGACATTAAAATAATTGTTCTTTTCTGTCAGGGCAAATAAAAAAGACATTTAGTGAGAAAATTTCCATGGAAACAATATTTCAGTGGCAATGAAAAATATTTCTCACCACAACATGCTAAAAATAATTTCACAAATAACTTCATAAAATTGGACTAATTTTTTATTGATGGCATGACAGGAAAAACCATTGTACTTTTCATCTGGAGGATAATATGCCTCATTCTGAGTTCTGCATCACCAATTCTTTAATAGGACAACTTTGCATTTCCCAATCTGCTTTTTAAAGCCTATTCTGATGTTAGTTATTCCTATTCACCTGGACAGAGGGATTACAAAGCAAAGTGGGTTACAGTGTGTTCTTGGTTGCTTGCCACTTCCCAAGTTCTGCATCGTCCCTCTTTCATAGCAATCTGAAGATCAATTTCCCCGGAAAAGAGCAAGCAGCTTATATCTGCACATTCTTTGCTATTGCAAAGAAGCTATGTCTTCTTTTACCCTACTTTCAATTCTCATGGAAAGATTGATTGACAGTTCCTCCACGAGGTACAATAGAGCAGTTAAATTGGATAAGCAGTCCTTTGTGAGAACTCTCATTGTACCATATATTCTGCTGCTTCTATCACTGGGCCTATGGAATTCCCTTTGGGATCTCAGTTTTATGTTCATACCTCCAATAGTCATGTACATCCTTGGTTTTTGGCTTGGTTTTTTTTTTTCTGCATTTAATTTTCAAATACAAATATAAAAGCGTATATCTGCGATGATTTAATACTCTAATACTGCAAGGTGTACACAACTGGGTGGCAGACTGCAACTCCATTTTGTCTGTAAGGGTGGTATGGTCGTACTTGTTTTCCCATGGTGCTTCACTGTTTTAGTGAAGTAAAATTTCAGTGGAATTATCTGTATAGTTGGTTTGTTCAGCTAACTGAAACATTACAGTCATAGAGGAAGGGTTAGTTTCTGTGGCATAAAGTAGAACTGTACAGATCACTTGGTCAACAGATTTGTGCAGCAGGGCTTTGTGGTCATCTGATGGGTCTTGTCTGACAAACAGACTGGAAGGCTTAGAACAGAAGGAGCTAAAGTAAATACAAACACCTTTTCGTTTTTGTCAGCCTCGTTAAGGAGAAATTGTCTGCAAGAGCAGTTTGAAAGAAGAGAAAACGTTCCTGACTTTTTGCTGACTGCTGGGCCCTCAGGGCTTTCAGGATGTATGGGCTTAGAAGTGCTGTATGTAGGCCTGCTACCTATATAGCAACCTCTGACTATATTTGTTTTCTCCTGAGAGCAGGTGAAATTGTGTGCTTGTAAAGGTCATGCAGAAGGGCAACTGCTCATAATTATTTTGCGGGGTTTTTTTCTGAGAAAACGTGTGTTTTAAGCTTACGGTGGTAGTAGGAACTGGATCTTAAGTAGACATATTTGTGTTTCGGCTCTTAGAGGTAATGTTAGATAGTTGGTCTATGTTCTTAACTGGAAAAGTAGCACTTGAATTCCACCCAGATGGTGGAGGTCTCAAAATGAGAGTCACTGACTGCACCTCCTCAGTTACATGAGAGTGTTCACAACTGGGCACTTTACTGGGTGCTGTATTAGAGAACAACAAAGGTTATGCTCTTGGTACCTTCTCTGCCAAGGACTTGCTCCTCTGTGGCTATTTGTGAACCACTCCCAAGTATGTTCCCAGCTTAAGCGCCTTAAGACATGACCTGCAGAAAATTAGGGAAACTATTACAATTTAAACATGTAAATAATTAAACAAGAGCAAAGCACTTAGGAAGCTAGGGTTAGTAGACCAGGACTACATAATCTCCTCCAGTCATAGGATGGTAAAGCAAATTTAATGTTCTTTTGAAAAAAATAGTTTGAGATGTAAGATGGGACATGCAATAATGAAATAGTGATAGCTTTGTCATGTTGATGAAAAAATTATTCTACAAATCAATGCATTTTTCTTCAATGTTTTCTCCATCTATGTAGTAACACCTACTTACTTTTAGATCAGAGCAACTGAAAGTTGAATATCTGTGACATATTTGTGTACTAGTGGGAAAGAAAAGACCTAAAATTTGTATCCTGAAGAAGAAATTGAAGCAGAACTCCGAAATGAAAGTTTGGCTGAAATAACGGATCAGAGGGGGAATACATACTCTTATTTACAACTTTCAGACAGAATGAAGTGAACGCGAGAGCTGAGGTCATTGAAAACGGCCAATAGAGAAGTGAAAAGAAAATTAAACCAGTTTAAAATGGAATTTTTAGGTTAGGTAAGGACAGCACGAAACGTGGTTAGCCATACTGCACAGGCTTTCGTAGGGTCAAAAAATCAGTAGGGTCAGGACCCATCCATCTTGACAGTCTGAAATGCCTTTAGTCTACTAGTGGCCTTTTCTGTAAGACTCAATTCTTTTTAAAAAGTCTTAATATGCAGGTTTGTTTGATGTAAATATGTCCTAATTAGGTATATCTGCATTGATTAAATGACTTTAATTTCTTTATGCTTTGAAGTTTTGTAGCAATCTCATTGGTGATCGTGCTTGAAAACACTTGTTTTGAGTAGACCATCTTCTCTGCACAGTGAAATAGTAAATAACCTGAGCTTCAGCATTTGCAGTCAGAACTCCTTTTAAATGAATTTTGGAATGTCAGATTGAACATACCCTCCTGTCTGTGATCCAAAGCAGTCACCCATGTGAAAGGTTTTCAGGCTTTATTTGTTTGTGCTCTTGGCTCCACTGGCAGTACAGGTCTTGCACAGTTGATTTAAGCTGACTGTCAATAAGCAGTTTGCTACTGTTAAAGATACTAGTAGCAGCTTAAGCAAAATATGTAGACCATAACTCGGAAACCTTCAATTTAAGAAACCGTTACATGACAGTCACTTTTTATGACATATTAAATAGTATGTAGCATGACAGTCTTGAAATGGGCTTGTAGTAATGAGCATCTTATGCAATAATTACGTTAACTAGATCCCTTTCTTTGTGTTACCTGAGCTTAGATCCAGAAAAGCAGGTATTTATGTGTGTCTTTGCTGATAGTTCGTTTGACCCCACCGGTGACCTCCAGCCAAGATCTAGCAGCCATTTACATTGCATATACCTAAGGGTTACTCTAGCAGAGTCTAGCTTCATTCTGTAAGATGTGAATGTCCTCCCCAGGGGCTAACCTTGCTCCAGTGGAGTTTGGAAAGCAGATCAATGTGGAAGTGCTATTTATAGGCTGCAAGTGTAGGTTCCAAAATATAGAAATTCAAACTTGCCATTGCCTGCCACCTGTGTTGTCTGCTCTTACCAGCAGAGTTCTGCTAGTGGGCATAGGTCTGACCTGAGTGCGCTCAGAGGTACTGACAAACTCACAGGACTGAAAGAGTCACTGGCATGCACAAATTAGGAATTGGCTCCCAAATCATCTAACCCACTGCACGTGTTCAGAGGACGCTACTGAAGAAAACCTGCTCTAAATCGCAGCTATGATGATGGAAGGGTCCCCTCTAACTGCTAACCTGATGGTTAAACCTCTCACCTGCTACATAGGGCACATGACTCTGGTTTCTTTTTGTAGGAGATTTCAACCTGCTACTAACTGGTGAAAGATCAACCACTAAGATATTTGGTGTTGGGTCCTTGTAACATCTTCAGATGAAAAGTAAGAACGAAAAGTCATTCTGTGGAAACGCAGTGTTCACCTAGGTGAGGCCACATCCAGGGTGCAGCAGTGCTGGAGGGTGCCTGAACGTGTGTTGTGACTCTCCTCTCAGGCTGATAAGGAGGGCTCTTTCTACTTGGGCTGCTTCAGTTTTTTGACTCATCCATTCTTCTCGCAAAAGATATGAAACTTTTCTTATCCTGTGTTTCCCAAAAGTGGCTTTCTTCCATTCTTGAAATGATGAGAGGATTTTTAATTTGCTTTTAAAGTATTCTGGAATATTACTATTATTTGGGATAGGTTGGTTCTTTTCCTCACGTTTATGTAAATAAGTGGTCAGTGTTTCATTCAAAACCAAAATAAAGCTGAGAGGAGACACACTCCAATCTAAATGAAAGGATTGCAGGCACTATTAACTCTCCTCCAATGTGGTGCAGGTGTTGCTTGAGAGAGGTGGGTCAAGCATTTCTAGAGATCTAGCTCCCCTCAGCACAGGCAAATGCTGCAAACTGGTCCCAGTGCTGCTAACAATTGTTTTGGTCCTCAGGTGCTGGCAGCATTTAGAGCCTCGGAGTAAACAAAGCTGCCAGCATTTTCAACACTGTTATCTACTTAGAGCAGACCTAATCAACACTGCTTAAAATGCTAGAGGCCTTCTGTGCTCTGTTAGTGCTATAACTCCCAGATTCACTAAGTAGACAAGTCCCTCAAGATTTTAGGTTTTAACACAGTTTAGAGCCTTTGCAGCTTCCAGAGTGTAGTAACAAATTTAGCTTAAGAACCGGGATGATGATGAGAAGCATAGGAGGTTTGGAAGGAATGCAAGGGGTGTCGTGGTGGGCCCTGAAGAAAACCTGATCATAATCTTTATCCAGGCAGGAGGCTGCTATTTGAGAATTGCCATTAATCGTCATCAATGATGTAACACAAATCTTCTGTAATAGCAGAATAAAAATGATTATATGTATTTTTTCAATTAAAAGTTAGTAAATGAACTGCTCTTCCTAACCTTAAGCTAGATAATGAACCAGAATGCATACATACAGTCTTGTGGATTTCAGTTGGATCAGAACTCACTTTCACAGTTTTAAACTATAGATTACTTTATTAAAACTTTTTATTTGTGTTCCCTGAGTCAAAGTCTTAGCTTCTGTGACATAAATCATAGTTTGATCTGTAAATCCTCACACAAGGTGCTTTGCGCTGTAAACCATATTTTTTTCAATGTGTTGTACTGCAAAGTAGAAAAAATATTTTTAAGAGTCAGAGATAAGAAAAAATTATTGTTGTAAAGCACAGCTGGAAAACTGCATGGTGCCTTCTATTGTGCCTTATGTGACATAAAAATATATTTTAACCTAGGGTAATGCGGACAGAAAACCTGGTGAAGGCCCTTGGTAATACCTTGACTGTCTGACTTGCTATGTTTGCTTTGGTTTTGTCTTACTTTTACTGAATATTTATTATTTTTAATATTAATATATTAATCAATTTTATTTTAAGCTTTAGTTTCCTTTATGTTTTTTGTATATCTTTCACACAATATTTTGTCATAGTATTATCAGAGTGTGAACTATAAAGGCTTGATTGGAATTCTTTCTAGTTAAGTGGGATTCTTGGGGAAACTCTCAGTTCACTTCAACTGGCATTTCTCTTTCAAGTTTAGGATAACATTCCTAAAAATGGAGATTTAGTCTACACAGAAATAATTTGTCACTGACCTTTTGTATTGCTACTCTGCCAAGTTCAAAGTACTGCAGAGTTGCCTTTTTTTTCTCTTCAAGTTGAATTTGTTGCTAAGTTCCCACCACCGTATATGGTGTCATTGTTTCACTTATTCTATGTACTTTTGTGTTCTGATTAGATTTAGTGCAATGATTGAAAACAGAATAGCTCTAAGTATGCTTTGTGGGGTACTAAAGCAGTATTTAATTTCTGGCAACATATTGTAGGTATTATCTCAGCTGTGTTGCAAAAATACTTAATATGGGTAGGAGGAAGGAAGATGAGAAAGAGGCAATCTTACTCTCCCTTACATGGTTGTAGAAGACAGACAAGGGTGTGGAAGGAGCAAATAACATCTCTTATAGCCTGTGTAAAGATTTTGGTAAGACCATGGGGTAGCTGCTGTCAATTTGCTCATCCTGAAATAGATGTTGGAAAACAATGGAGAAGTGGGAAAAAAGGTCACTAGCTGGTCTGATGAATGAATATTTTACCTGCAAAAATGTGCGCCAGTTGACTTCCCCTCCTCCTTTTTTTGACATAGCAACTTATCTCAGGAAGGTGCTGTGAACAGCAGAATGCCTCCACAAAAACCCTCCAGCACCCTGAAGGTTGAGTAACTGGTTTGTTCTTCCATGCTTTGCAAAAAAAAAAAAAAAATTAAAAAAACTAAGCATGGTTCCAAACATGGAGATCTTCCAAAGGTAAGCTTTGGAAAGCACAGACATGGAAAAATTTCAGGAAGAAGAAGGAATGGACAAAAACTGGGTAGGGTAGTAAAAGTGCAGTGAGGTATTGAGTTTTAAATGGGGCTTGAAATCAAAGAAAGATGCTTGTCTGACAATGAGTGAAGTACAAAACAACATTAAAGAATGTAAAAGTTGAAAAGAGGCACAAAGATAAAAGAAATGAAGAAAGAAGCCAAAGCTGAGTATAGGGACATAAAGGTTCACTTGAAGTTTTACAGTTCTATTACACTTATTTATGGTTTTTATCCTGTCAGAATCTCCATCTCTTCGGTTATCTAACTTTTCAGTGTCTTTCTGCACTTTTATTTCCGTTTGGAATGAGTTATGTACTAAACATTGATTTCAATATATTTGTGTTTAAAGCCACTAGGAAGTACCAATTCTACTCCCTTTTTCCCCTTTTCTGGTAGTGGAAGAGAACTTAAAAGCAATTTTTTTCAGTCTGTTCAAGAAGCCAAAATGAACAAGGTTGAGATCTGAGACTTGTGACTCAGAACCTGAATAACAACTCCTTTCTAGCTGGGAAAAAAAACATACATTGATCTGAGACTTGGCTTGGCAGGTTTTACATTTTCATTAAATATTGATACTCAAACATCATCTTTGTTTACACTGCATGCTGCTTCCTCTTGGTTTTAAAAAAGGTGGATTTTTTGCAGATGGCATTGAAGTCAGAAGTTCGTAACGACTTATTTATCTGTGATAGGAGTTTATCAGTGTGTTTTGAACAATATGGATATATTCTGGTATTGTTAATGATGCTTGAAATCTGTGGGGTTTTTGACATCAGATTTCTGATTCCAGCCACTTTAGAGATGCTTTTAATTAAATTATAGTTCAATAAATAATCTGCATAAATGTCATGCTAGGTGTGGTCAATGCACTAGGATGTGAACACTGAGGACATCAACATTTGAAATGGATTTAATCTGCAGTCTTTTTCCAGTTGTTTGTATTGTGTTTGCTTTCTAGTGAAACGTATTCTGGTGATTTAAATGAAAAAAAATGGTTGTGTGTATAGTTCTTAGGTTTGATTTTCCTGTTTTCAATAAATTAATAAACTTTCTTTTGTATTTGTATCAGAGTCTACGGAAAGGCAGAAGGAAGGCTGAGAGGAAACGATTTTAAGGTGTTTAAAAGTACCATTTTTAGCTATTGTGAAGATAAGCAAGGTCCTGCTTGTGTGTTCAGGTTCCCAAATCAGGGTCAGATCCTGCCTTTCGAGGCTGTTACAACAGGCAAGATAGATGCTGTCAGCTCTTGCTGTCCCACAGATGGATGTGCAGGAACTGCACAACTGAAGTCACTTGTAACATGACTGCGAGCAGATTTCACTTGGGGTACAGTGGAAAGGGGAAGAGCTGCCTCCATTTTACTTCCCCATGTTCCTTCTAATGAAATCACAAGAGAGAGAATTAAATCAGCACTTTTTCACTTCTCGGTGACACCAGTACCCTGCGAGTTCATGGGAGAGTAAAGTTCAGGATGCCTACACAGTCAGCAGTTCAAGAGGTGGTGTCTGTGTCGTGGTGATAAAGTTTGCATGTTGCTACATCGGCATAGAGTTATGTGGTTCTGACTGCCACACAGATGAGAGCATGGAGCTGTATCGTGAATACCTACTGCAAGAGTATGTGACACCAAAAGCGTGCTAGAAGGCATAGGCATATGTAACTGCATTTTACATCTTCCCATTGCCACCCACTCAGAGCTCTTCCTGCTTCCACTGTGTGCATACAATAATTTTGGCTTTCCCTATTGTCATCTGCAGTACTACAGACACCCATGTCATATCACATATAACCACTTCTTATATATAGATCCTGGCAGATGTTATCCACTTACCAAAAGGAAGCTGGTTGAATCTGCTGCAGTTTCGAGTTACTGAGAAACACACAGATTATGCAACTGAGAAACATACAGATTATACAACCACAGCCCCCTAACACCCTCCTTTCAGAAGACATTTGAATTGCTCCAGCCATCATCCATTTTCTGCACTCAGTGAAGAAACTGGATCCACAGGTTTTCCTTAAGAGGGCAAAACTAATCCAAGATACAGAGATACATGTCGAGCAAGCTTGATGGACTATTAGAATAATATATCAAAGGAGAGAGTGGCTTTTTCTGTTCAGCTCTTACAGACTGTTTTCCTATTTCATAGATGCTGTAGTTCGATCAGAGGCTCTATCCAGAAATTAGTTGGATTAAAATTGACCTAGATTATCACTGAGAATATATTTGTTTTGTAAACAGAGTCCACGCAATAATCTGCTTATATCTAGCTATGAAGAATAGGTAGGCATCAACGTAGTTTAAATAAGATAAATCTAAACATAAATGCAAACTGCAAAAATCATCACTGAAGTCAGTACACCTATTCTGGTGTAAACTGGCACAGGTTTGCAGTGAATCACGAGCAAGTCATAAATACTGTTTCAAAAAGAAAGAAGTCATATGGAATTTTGATATCAAAAGCAAGGAGTAAAGGTCAGTTACTATTACCAGCTCGTTTTGTTTACCACAGCAATGACTGTCTATGGAGGGAAAAAATTACTTGATAGTTTCTCATGAGTAAGTTTTTCCATTGTATCTTTTATGCCCACACACAGCAATCAAAGATGCAATGAGTTGTAAAATGGTTACTGAGATTGCGTGCCACTGGCAGGCTCAGGGCAAAGGTAGGTGTGTACTTGCTGCTGCCTGGGGCTGAGCTCTGGGGGGCTGCCATGCAAGGTGGGCTGCCAGGACACCCCACTGTCCAGGGGCTGCTCCTGCCCTGGGCTCCAGATTGGACCTTGGGACCCACCACCAGCACCAAATCTGTTTATGAGTGCTAACGGAAGCCTCACATTTAAATGCCAATTGTGTCAGTCAGCAGGCCTGAGAAAAGCAAGAGAGAGAAGGCTGAATGAAGCTTGGATATCCTGTACTAGGAAAAATGGACAATAAATGAATTATCTTGCACAGGAGTCACAGATGTCTGGGCTTCCAAACAAAGAGGGAATGGGTTGTTGAGTCAGTCTTTCCACTGGACTAAATAACTGATACAGCTAATGCCCTGAAGACCACCACCATCCCTTCCGCTTGGTATGTGTCTGACAGGCGGAGAGGGAAAGGCAGGGTGAGAGCTGGGGCATCATGCACAGAGCAGACAAATCTAGCTTGTCTGTCATCAATTCCATGTTCTTGGTTTATTTGCACGTTAGCTTTCAGCTCTAGGTTGTTTGTTTGGGGTTTTTCCCCATTTTGTTTGACACTGCTGAGAGATAACTTGCATCTGTTTCTTCTGAATGTTCTGCGGCGAGAGAGCCCTCTCTGACTGCATGTAACATGCAAACTCAGCAGCTCAGCTTTTCTTCTTCTCATGCTTTCCTAAAATGTCAGACAGCAGCATTCAGATCTGTACAATGACAGGGCAGGAAATAGCCTGAAAAGAGATGCAGTTCTAGCTTCTTTTCAGCTGAGTGACTATGTGTTCGGTTACTTTTAATAGTGAATTAAACAGTGTTTCTGTAAGTATATGTGAATTGTGCCACCCTGGCCCAAGTAAGGTATGGAAATTAATGTACAAAGCTAGTTTGACCACTGCTCTTCAAGAATGCAAAACTTTGATTAATCTGGGTTTGCATGGCTTCATATTGCCAAATAAAATAAAGCTAGATTTGATAAAAACTAATTTATCAGATAATAATTTAAAAGTTATAGCAGGACACATTTTCCTATATTATCTGATTGTCTGCATATTTCCCTACTCTTAGAAATGTATCCTAAGCTGTGTGATAGCAATGGGAATTTCAGTTACTGTGTGCATTACTGAAGAGATCACACAATTTTCTTCAGACTTGAGAGAAAAAAGTGGTCAGAAAGCAGTGTTAGATTCAAGAGATTATGAAAAATGTATTTATAGCAGTTATGTTTGGCTGGCATAAACTGCATAATTGATCGATGCCCAAGGTGAACACTCCTCTTTTCTGGCAGGATTTACCTGTCATAATAAAAGCTATGAAGAAAGAAGTGAGACTTGAGCTGAGACAGAATTGAGAGTTTGAGTGACTTCTGAATGTCCAATATGGCTTTGTCTGCAACAGTATACAGTAAGTCATATATAAATTAGTATAATTTCTTGATTGCAATAAGTTCTGTGATCTCTGCTCTCAGACATAAAGTCTACAGTTTGTGGCCTCTCCAGGGTAGCATGGAGGAGAGGAGAGGGAGCTGGGTATAAAATAAGACTGCAGTGCATTCTCAGAGGCAAAAAAATTCAAGTTACTAAGACTTCAATGGCTTTAATGGTTTCTTTAGTCCTGAGCTCTGGTGCTAGACAGAATAGAGAAAACATGCATTGACTGAGGATCCATTTTGCAGATGTGTGAACTCTTTTCTGCAAAATGCTGTTTGATCGGTTTTGACCGCACCTTTCCTGTCTTCTAAAAAAAGCTGAAAATACAAACGAGGAATTGTGGTTAGAAACTGACAACACTTATTTGGTTGCATGGTTACAGCCTGTGAACATTTAATGTCTGTTAGGGTAAATGGATTTACATTATTATCAGCTCTCAGTGCTTTGTGAGGCTGTTTCTAGGTACAGTTTCCATAAACTCTTGTGTTGGTGAACAGAGATCTTAAACTACAATTAGTGTTTTGCTGAACAACTGCTGAGTTTGATCAAAAAGGAAAAGGAATGACAGAAACAGTGAGTAAGGTTCTATATGCTGGAAATGAGAATAATATTTACATCTTACTGTAATTTCATTGGGGCATTAATGGGATTTGGCTCAGCATTTTTGAGGAAAAAAGGGAATGAAAGGTGTCTTAAAATAGCAATTGCAGAATACAAACTGTGCAGAACCATCCCTGGATATTCTTAGTATCTTGAACCCCGATAACAGGGCAGGGTTACCATATCTTTAGAGCATACCTTCCCTTTCGGTTAACCTGGTTTGGATGTGCTTAGCATTCAGTGTACATGATACAGCTGCTTCTCCTTTCAAGTATTTAGCAATCTGGAAATAAACTAAGTACCTTCAAAAAAATGGACACAAAGAGCAATATCAGAACTTTGGCACTTGAAGTGCAGTGTAGCCTCAGGTATCTATAATAAATAGAATAAATTAAAACAAATAATATAGAAATAGACCTGTATTACCTGAACAGAGTCCTCAAATTATTCATGAACCTAAGTTTCCTGGAAAAAGTCCCACGCAGGGACATGCACTTTGGTAGTTAACACAATATCCTGTGAGGGGGAAGCGGCTACTCAGCTTCAGCTCCCCACTGGGTACATTGCAGGAATAAAAAGTAATGTAAAATTCAGAAAGTTTCCTGGAAACAGATGATATAATAATCCTTCAAACAATATGCTGTTGATTTAGAAACAAAATGGAGCAGCTGCTGAAATGAAAGTGAGGCAACAGGACAAAATGTCACAAACACTGTTGTGTAAATCTTAATGGTATTCCCAGATTGTTCTTACCCTCATTGCAGTCACTGATAAGTTTGTTGGTTGCTTTCAGAAGCATGAGTAGAAGCAGTCTGGGTGTGTAAGTAATGAACCTGCCTAGCAGAACTTTACTTCTACATTGGCTTTGATTTATGAGGGGTCGAACTATACAAAGCCTCACTACATCCCTAAAATTTGCTTGCTAGCAGGGAAAACGTTGACTTATTATCCAGTTGTCATAATGTGTTCAACCATACAGCTGCCAGACTCGGGATGAAGGTATCTATCTATTCAATCTGTCTGTAGAGAGACAGTAATGACATGGCACTACTCTAGAACTGTCCTCTCATTCTTACTAGCACAGTAAATGAAGCATAAGATTTTCCTCAGGCAGTCCTAAAAGGGCATCTGTGCAGCAGGCCATTATACTCTGCAAACTGGTATAACCCTCATTGACTGAAATAGAAATAGGCTGATTTATGAAGAAGGTGTCATTTGAAAAAGAAAATCTTCTTGCAGAAGTCTGCATTGCTGCAAAACTCTAGGGAAAAATGCAAGCAGGCCAATAGAAAAAAAAAAGAAAACATTTTAAGATTATTACATTAATTTTGCAAAGTATCAATGTATATACTGCTAAAACGAGTTGTAAAAGATGGGCTAATGACAAAATAATGTATTAGATGATGGAATTAAAACCAGGTGCTTGCTACATTAAGAACAGTTGATAGTTCAACGTCATCATTTATATATTTATCAGCATAGTGACTGGGATGGCATGTAATTTGCTTCTGAAAGTACTCTCTTGCAATCCTTGGGTCTTCAAAAGCCATTAAAGCAAATTAGCCACAAAAGTCTAGAGATCAAAAAAAGGCTGCCAAATAGCTGGGCATGGATTTTCAAAACCATAGGTACAGTAAAACCAGATAAAAATCTTAATGTGGCTCTGCAGTTGCAATCCATGGCAAACATCAGGCCTGGCAATGGTTATATTATAATTGAAATCTATGCAAAAAATCTATACCTTTCGTAGACATTGCACATTAAGTTCAGTAAAAGTTAATGTTTTAGGTTTTTTTTTAAAGCGGCAAAAGAGTTTTGTTTGTTTGGTTGGTTGTTTTTTAAGGCAATCCAGCTGTTACTGGTACTCAGCAGAAAATGGATGTAGTTTAGGAAAGTTTGTCTGCTTGATCTAGCTCTGGTATATATAAGCATGCATGTCTGTAGAGTCTGCAGTATTAAAGACGAAAAACATTTGGCAGAGAGGAGTTATCTGAAAGGGAGGTTACAGACTGCATAATGTTGGTAAAGAAAACTCACACTGTTTATGTCTGCACCATATGGCCCATGTGTTTACAAAGTAGTTCAATACTTATCTCATTTTTACCCAGCATTCTCTTCCTCTTATTCTCATCTTCACTTCCTTGTTTATTTTTTCTGTTAACATCAGCAGCATTGTCCATGGATGAGACAGGCATGAGAACTGGAGTTTCATATGAACTTGTAATTCCTCTCACTGATTTTTTAAAATTATTTTTGCAATAGTCAGCATCTTGAACTATTCAGAAGTGTATACAATGTTTAAACATGTGAACAGAAATTCCTCAAGCCCAGCGGGTAGCTGAGTTCGTTTGAACTATGCTAAAAGGGTATAGGACCACTCATGCCTAAAGAAGGAATCCAGAGGAACAAAAAATGTTGTGCTAGATTATCACTGGATTGAGTTGACAGTGAGCAAATGGATGTTAAACGATCAACAGTGAAGTTTAACAAAACCATCATGCAAGTGAAGATGGACACTGGTTCAACCAAATCATGTTTGGTTTATGTGCTTCTAACTTGGCTGATGCTACCAGTAGCCAGCCAAAAGAGTACTGAAATCCTGTTGCTGCCGCATTACTGTCCTTGCCTAAGAACAGTTGATTATATTCACTAATTCTACCCTGTCTTGCATCAAATAGTTAAGACATACAAGCAGAAACTGTTTCATATTTCGCTTGTGTAACCCCATGGGCCTCAACTGGCACTACTAATGCTGCTGAGAGAGGCAGTATTGAGAGTACCAGAGAGATGGAAACCTGTGCTTTTAAACCTATCCATGCATACCTATTTTCACACTTGCATATACATCCTGGCATGTATGAGAAGATGTATCAGGCTGACAGATGAAAACACATTTAGCAGCGTCAAACTGTTAAGGATTGAGGATGAGCCAGCAGAATGCCCCACTTGCAAGGAAGGCCATTGGCATCCTGGATTGTGTGAACAGGAGCACAGGCAGTAGATAGATGGAACTGATTATTCCCTTTCACTTGTGAGACCACGTCTAGATATTTCATCCAGTTTTAGGCCTCCCAACACAGGAAAGACATCATGAGCAAGTTCAGCAGAGGACCACCCAGCTGGTTGGGGCTGGAGCACCTTGCCTGTGAGGGAATACCAAGGAACCAAGGCTAGTTCAGCCGATTCAAAAGAAGGTTTCAGGGACACCTAGTAGCTACCCTCCACTCCCACAACGCTCAGTACCTGCAAAGTATCAAGAGGACTGAGCCAGGCTCTACGTGGTGGTGCATGGTGGGTGGACAAAAAACAGTGCCGATTTATCAAAGATTTCTACCTAATGAATACTTTTTTTTACTATGAGGATGGTCAAGCAGCATTTGCCTACAGAGGTTGTGCAGTCTCCACCCTTTGAGGTTTCCAACACCTGACTGGATTTAAGGCTCTGAGTAATGCAGTCTGATCTCAAAGGTGAATCCATTTTGAGTGAGAGTTTGGACTACAGACTTCCTGAGATGCCTTTCAACCAGAATTATTCTGTGATTTTATGATTCTTTAATTCTACATGGATGAACACATTTCCTACGCTGAATTCTAAATTAAACCCTACTTAAGCAAAGGAAAAATGGGAGACTATTCTGCCTTTACTTGTGCTCTGGCTGTGATTACAAAGGTAAGATGTTTTTCAGAGGAAATTTCCCTCAGAATGAACATCTATGTCTGTGTGCTTTTTCCACCACTAAACAGGTAAGAGTGATGTTAAGTGCTCAAGGTTGGTCAATGAATCTGTGGCAGAGGGAGTTAGCTCAGATCTCTGGGGCCCTACTCTATTTTGAATTTAGTTGTGAAGGCATGGTCCTCACAGGTTTTTCAGTTCTCTTATTCTATAATATACGCACTTGTGCTCAAAATGCCCCATTGAAAACAACCATATTTAACTAAAGATGTTGTTTTAATAGAAAAGGCCTTCACTACTTTTTTTTTTTTCATACATAGACTGATTCAGCAATAGGATCAAATCATGTTCTATTTTAGAGAAGGGCTATTGTGGCAATCATTTATGTACCCTCATCTGAGACAGCCATGTCATCAAAAACTTGCTTTCAATTTATTCTAGCTCTAGGTGAGAATCACATTTATTTAAGGTTAGTTATTAGAATAGTATATGCTCTCCAAACAGGACTGGTGTCTTACTCAGTGTAGGTGCAAACGAGTAGAAAAAACTGTTCTGCCTGTGGAAAGTTTTGATGATTAGCTAGATTTCTGGTTATTAGAGACATATGGCATCCATATTTCAGCTAAGCCAAGCCTTTAGACTCATTGGCTGACATTCCTTAGAGGTGTTTCTACATAGTGGTCTTCGGGTTCATACACGCTAACCTCTGTTTACATTCAAAACTCACTGAAAAAAACTCTCTTTACCTCCCACCCTCTGAAAACCATATGTAAAAAATTCCACGAAACAGAGTGCAATTGTTCCTTGTTTGTTTACTGAGTCCTCTTCAACAATGTGAGCCACCTGTCTCTTCACCAAATCTCCAGTAATACTCAAAGTCTTGCAATTTACCCACGCTAGTATGGAATGAGTTTCTTCTTTCAGCTGTCCTCATGTTAGTGCCTGATCGCCTGACAGCTATTCCTGTCCATTTTACTTTCATCAGGGAAATAAGAGATAGCATTGATAGCATCTTTCTATTCTGCCTGGAATCTGTAGAACCTCCTCCTACCAAATGGTTGGCCTGCAGAGATGAGGAAAACTGTAGTTTGTCACTATTTCTTCTTCTTCTCATTACAGCATCTTTGTTTCTTCTTCTTCTCATTGCAGATGATTCATAACACCTTCTATTCTATTGTCCCATTCCTTGCCACACAATGAGTTTTCTTCTATTTGCCTCATCAGGTATTTGGTCCTATTCTTGTAAAACCTATCTCAGAAGCACAGAGCTCAGAATAATCTAATTACCCTATCAAGAGTACCGTGTTGAGCCGTATGCTACTCTACTGAGGTGACTACTGTCAACTAAAATAGGTAGTAGGTTAATGCTGGCTTAAACACAAGTTTTTACAGTGCAATAGAGGTGCTCTGCTAATATATGTTACATCATTCAACTTCCAAGATACCTGATGCGATCTTTCTTTTATTTTTCAATTTATAGAATGGTTGCTACCCAAACTGAAGAGAACTATGATAATAATTACATTTGTTAGAAAGCTTCATGGCTTCTGTCTCAGAAATTTACAAAGTCATTATGGAGAGCTATGCTAAAGAATTTCATCATGTACTTTGCTTTCAGTGCAAAATAAGTTCAAAGTTGCAATTTCATTTGCAAACTGGTTGATTAGATTAACCACTCATGCAATGAGTGTTCAGGCAAAATAAAACTTCCTATTTAGTGGTGCTTTTTTTGTATATATGGACTTTTTCATGTCAGGAGCGATACCATTTTCTTGGTTTTGTTACTGAAAACCTCCACTTGAAATTCAAGTTAATGTGTAACAGAATCATACTATGTTTAAAGACCCAGGAAAGTAAGAAATTATTAGAATGGTCCTGGAGACTACGTTGATATCGTGGGTGGAGAGAGGGAAGGGATGGAAAAGAGGGAGAGAGGGCTTTTTTTACATGGAATTATAGGCATTGAAGGTGAACCCCCAACGTGACAGTGTAGCTAAAACCTCTGGTGTGGCTCTTCACAGTAGAAACAAGCCCCACTGCCATGGAGGCTCTATCACCTCAGTGCTGGTACAAGCAACTTCTACTGGAATAATGTAGCCATTTCATGCATCCAGAAGTAAAGAGAAGTGTTGGAAACTGAGAACAAGTGAAAGGAATAGTTATTGAGAGGATGATAAATTCTTTAGCAAAGCAGTTTTCAGCAGACACCTTGTCTGCATTTGAAGTAAAACATATCCTGAATTAATGAACGTGTTGGTTTTGGGTTTGGAGTTTTTTTGTGGTTTTTGTTTTGTTTTGGTTTTTTTTCAGAAAAGATAATAAGATATCACAATTATTTACCAAGGTAGAGCCTTCATCCCAAAAATTTAAGTGTAAGATAGTTTTTGAGAAGGTTTGTTTGTTTTTGTTTTTGTTTTTAAACATGCTGTAATTCAAACAAAAATTTGAGAAAAGTCCTGTAGCCTAGCAGGCTAGCAGGGGTCAGAAATATTAGTCATTACACTTAGTACACTGCTAGACGATTCCTAGCCTGCATAACTCCTAATTATACTAAGGAGAAATGTGGGAATAGAGAGGGATGTTAATCCTGTTCCTACTCCGTTCACAGGGGTGATGGATCTGACAAATAAGGAGATCAGTCGCTGATTTCTATTGCTATGAAAGCAATGGCAAGTATTAATATTTCGTCATGGGTCTGAGTGACATTGCATGTATTTTTCTCAGAAGCAAAATTCTTGAAAACCAGTGACTGGAATTTTCCATTTTTCTTAAAACAGAAAAACCGGGATCTTCCTAACCTTCTTCTTTCAAAGAGACACTTGAAAACAATGCACAGTTTCACCCCGAAGGCTCAGAAAGTGATAGATAAAAGCATGCACACACATAATTAAAAAAAAAAGTTGTTTTTTTTTTTTAAGAGAAGTGATTCATAAATGTTACCTGCTTGAGGTTGGTAGCGCTGCCACTAACACACTTGATTAACACACTGATCTGGGTACTCTAGACATGTGCTTCTTTATCTGTGGAGAATGTGGAAAAGAGCAGATGCCACCCAGTTCAGATCACATGAGCGGGACATGGCTGTGGCTCAACAAAGCAGTCATTGATCCTGAAATCACTTCAGATTCCTAGTAGGGTTTTTTGGGTTTGTTTAATTTTTTTTTTTTTTTAAGCCTGTGAAAGTCATTCAATTGTGAATTACAGTAAAAGGCTCCAAACAAAATTTCTAAATCATGTTGAGGCTGCAAGCAGCCAACAACAGTAGGAGTCAAAGGACAGATTCTAACAGAAGGAACAGGCTCCTTCCAGCAGTGCCAACTGCCTTACACCACCTTCTGTCCTTCAGGGTGCTGGCTTCACAGTAGGGCTTGCAATAAAAACTTGCATAACAGCACTCATTGAGTCTGACTGGGTCCAAAAATTTTCACTGCGTGTTTGCTTCTTATGCTCCAACCTGGGCTTATAAACTAAAGCAATGGCTTCCTAAGCCTGTTTAGTAATTTAATAAGGAGCCAGTTCTTAAGAATATATGCTCCTCAGATGAGTTGGGGACCTACAAGGTGTATGTGTCCTTAATTAATAATCAAGATAAACTAATGATGAGACCTGAACCACAAGTACTTTATTTGGTCCTTTGCTATTGTTCTTGGAGAAAATATTCCATATCTTAACTCGCTGAGGTGGCAATGCACTGAATTTTAATATCTTGTAATAATAATTTCATACGTTGTTTCTTTTTTATTTCTCTTTATTATCTTTGGATATTAAATATGTAATTTTAAAAATGTAAGATATTTCAATTTTTTTTTTTTAGAATGGGACAGCAATTTAATTCAATTTTACTTTTCTGACTTTTTAATTTCCAAATTTTTTCTGAATTCTTTGAAGTTGTTTGCATGCTTGTTTTGTTTGAGTAGACATTTTTAATTCTCGTCCATTGTGAGTAGGGTCTGTCTTGATATACTCAGAATTGTACATAGTTGTATGCTCAGAGCTAGCAAAGTCTGAACAATTTATTTTGTATCATTACTTTTATATATATAGATATAAAAATATATCTATAAAAAAATCAGTAGTTAGTAACTGAAAACTAGTTTATACTCCAACTGGAAATGTGTGATCCCTAAAAAGCAGTCTAACTAGAAGATAGTTTTGGACCTGCAAATTGATAATATGAACATGAGTTAGCCAAAGTGAGTAAATCGACTTCTGTGTAAGGTACAATATAGTATTTTTAAAATATGTTAAATCTCAAAGTAGATTTTTAGTCAGCTAAGCTTGTGAAAAAGCTGGGAGGAGAGAAGCAGTGGACTTACACAGAGCAGTAATTATACGATATTCCATCTTGCTTAAAGGTCAGGTCCCTGGCCTCATGTCCAGTTGCCCCAAGGTTTTTAAGCAGAGCAAGACAATGAGGAATCTGCTCTTAGTACAATCTAATCCCTGTTGTTACAGACTCCTACTCCCTTCTCCTTACAGCCACAAAATGCTAAATTAGGAATAGACAGCTTTTACAGGACTCATCCCCGTGATTCTGCCTAAGAGAGTTGTCTTAATCGGGGGTTTGGATTATGAGGAAATCTGAGCCCCAGCCTTATGGATTCATCCTGTTCTGGGCTGGTGGAATGGTCCTTGTGAATCTGCTGCAGTCTTCGGCAGCCAGAGAAACGTTATTCCCAGGGTGATACCTGACTGAGGAAGAAGAGAAAGGAAATTTAAGAGCCTGTTCTTGTGTAAACCACAATCACAAATAGCTCAGAGTTCTTCAGGAATGTGGAAATATCTGAATTGCATCCCCTGGAAGCATTCAAACTTGGACAGTTTCTTCCATGTGAAGGCAAGGTGCCAGAGGAGAGCTTTGAAGTCAGTGCACCTTTTTTTAATGCAAGGAGTGTTGTGAAGTGTCAGTTTTGCCAGTGTCTGCTTCTGCCTGGAAAAGGTGCCATTAACATTTCTGTTCCTAATCCCAGGTTTGCCCATCTTTTCATGATTGCAGCCACAGCTGACCAGCATACTCTGATGCTTCCTTCTTAGCAACCTCTGCAGACCTGCCTTTCTGTGACTTTGATATCCATTTGTTGTCCCCGGTTCTACTACTGTGGACAACTTACTCCTTTACCTGTATGTAGAATTGCCCCAGCTAAAGTGCCGTTGAATATATTCTAATTCTTTAAGTAATTCTAGACCAGTTGAGAAAGCAGTCAGCATCCTCTTACTATGCCATACTCCATTGCTATTACTTTTCCAGCCTTTTCCTAGTGAGGTTTTTAATTTTATGGAAGCAGAAATTGAATGTTTTTGGTACCAACAAACCTTGATATTACCTAGACTAATGTTGCTTCATTCTTCTGTTTTTATGGCTTTCTCTGCATAACTGAAATTAAAGGTCTGTGCTTATTACTGCTGTCAAACAAAGATCACCTCTTCCTCTATTTGTGTTAAAAAGGTTAGCCTAATGACTTCACAGGAGAGAGAATTAAGGTAACTGTGTGGGAAGAATTGGTTCAGAGTGAGAAATCTCAGTATCCTGGAGACAAAAAGGATTCCTCATATCCTATACTGCACAGGATTCTTGTTTTAAGGCAGGATCTCACTTCATCACACGTGGTGCTCCAAGGATTATATGATTGAATTGCCCATATAATTGTGCTCTGACCACAAGAAATATGTTGAAGGACTGTGAGAAGTCCTTCTTCAACCTTGTATGTTAACATGGCGTAAAGGCAGCCTTTTAATGCAGAAGACACTTGAGCTTCTATCCAGAAATGTCGAAGCTTTATTTTGAAATACGTATTTCTTTCCTCTACTGGTGTGTTAAGCGCTGGATTTGGAATTCATGCTGGCAGAATTGTTTGTAAATGTGTGTATGTGTATATGAAGACACTCACATGCTTCTGAGAAGTGGTGGATTTATAAACCTTGATACAAAGGAGGATAATGGTGTACCTAAGTAACTACTGGAACGTTAAATTCAGAATTTAAATTTTCCAATACTAGCCTAGTTTTTAAAACTAAGTCCTTTGTGACAGTATTGGTCAGTCATTTATATGGAGCTAAAGTACTAAGAACAAACAAAACTTTAAAATTGGAAGAATGATGCTGTTTGTAATTTTGAGGTAACTACTTTCAGATCCTTGAATAGATCTATTTTTTTGAGAGCAGATCTTCATCACTTTATGGAAAACTTACATCTGTAAAATTTTCAGTGTGGATATCAAAACAGTGAGGTATACCAAAGCATCCAGTTCTGCTTGGTTACAACTAGTGTCCAGAAAATTATTACAAATAAGACTTTATAACAATCTTGCTTATGTAGCATTGGATTTTGTAGTAACAACAAACATTTCTAAAGCATGTCATGTATATTCTGCTTTTTTTACAGACTTTTTGGTAAGATTTTGTATTGATCCTAATCTGTAAGTTGGATTTAGATAACTTTATTCTCATACCTTTGATAGAAAGTATATCTGCTTTCACAAAGAGGTAAAACTGTATCTGGACTGAAATATTTGCAGAACACTTGAGGGAATTAATTATCCCACCACGCTGAAGTCGGCTGACTGAGGTGAAGTAAGTGGAAAACCCCTGCATCTGGAATGTTTAAAGAGGCAGAAATTTAAATGCTTGGGTTTATGTGAGTTTGACCCATGCTTAGAATTCGCCACTGTAATTGAACATGTGATAGCCATGACGTGTGCTAACTGACTTCTGTGCATTGGTGCTATAATAAGCTCTGTTCTGTTTCATGGCCAATTTCTCTTCATCAACAGAACATTTTAAAAGTTTCAACTGAAAAATTGCAGCAGCTTTCATGTTGGAAAAAATTTAGTAAGATGCTGGTTTTAGACAGCTTCATATTTCCTGGCAAGCAAGTAAAGCAGGTTGAAAAATTTTCCTCTCGGAAAATGTGGCTTTGCTGAAATAAGAACGTTCTGTGAGAAAATGTCAATTTCAATGCCTATTTTTTAATATTACAATTTGGGTAATCAAAACAAAACCCCTCACATTTCAAAGCGACAGTTTGAAACAAAGATACTTTTCTGTTCCAAATAATTGTTTGAATTAAAAACAAACAAACAAAAAACCAGGTCAAGTTGCTCAGGAACGTTTATTCCAATCAGAGGTGTGGTAATGTTTCACTTTGACATTTTCATTTTGAAACTTCTTATAGTTTTTCATCCTAGGTTTTTTGGGGTTTTTTTGATACTCAGATTTTTCATCCTGTTTTGAAGTAGATACTATTTCACCATGGAAGAAAAAGTTGTTTCCCAACCAGTTCTGCAGGAGACCAATCAGGGAAGATTTTCAATAGGAATTAGGGAGAAATACTTATAAGCCTATGTATGTCAGTTACAGCTACCTGACTGATCTCCTAAGCTGTTTTGAAACAGCTCAGGAGAAAATGATGCCATTATCAGATGTGCTGTACCTCAGAGTTTGTGCTCCTCAGAGAACCCTTACAAGCAATGCTACACATGGGAAGCTGTTTTAGATTTTCCTTTGTCTGGGTTACACAGACAAGTTCTTCAGAAAATATCTGGTTTTGAATTACTTCAAAAACTTTCCTCAGGTCTGTCTCTAATGTCTGTGAGAACTGGGGGCAATTTTTCCATGTGAGAAGGATGTAAAGACCTCACCAACCTTTTTGTTACCAAACTAACGCCATCCTGCATGGTCAGTGCCCGTTACTCTGACATTGTCTTCTTGATTTATGAAATTGTATTTGCCAGCATGTGAGGTCAAGGATCTAACAATCTGAAAAATCCTATCTGAGGAATGACCTCTCTCTTGATTTCCACTTTGCCTAGGAAGTAACTTTTGTTCACCACAAGCCCTTCACAACCACCCTCTGTTGTCTATTATAAGCAATGTTCTACTCAACTAAAAATTGTAAACCATGCCTGAAGAACACTGCGGATGGCCAGTTGATTTACTACCACAACCAAGATGATCAAGAGTTCTGTAGGAAGCAAAGGGTTCTCTGAACATAGATTTTGCTTGTCCTGATCACTGCTATCTAGACTTCACTCTCTGGCTCCCAGAAATACAGGGTTATTTTTCACTTGAGTTTTATTCTCTGATATTTTGAGTATCTAGATATGCTGAAAAGTGATTCTCTAAAAATAATACATCCATCTCACATATTTTGGGAAGATTAATCAGCAAAACTTGTGAATTCAACTAATTATGTCATAGTTTATGATTTTGACTGTGGTGGTAGCAGATCAACACCATTTTTTCTAGGAAATAACATCTAACAAGTATATTTTGCCGTGCAGAAGTGATGCTAGAAACAGTATCAGTAAGCCTCAAATTTACCCAGTGATGTGGAGTGCTGGATGTTATTGGAGAAGAAAATAAATCTGTGTTTGTTTCTGAAGGCCACATAGTTAAAAAGATGTATGATGCTATAAACAGCTTGTTTCAGAACAAGAATTTTCATTGCAGAAGATATGTGGTATTTTCCTCATTCTTTCCTGATTCATTCTGAGGGTAGACTTTACTGTATCATCTAAAAGAGCTGTTATTAGGCATAAATAATGAGGGACTGCTTCCTTAATCATATAATAAAAATCTACACTTTGATTAGCCAATCTGTGCTTCACAGAATGAATCAGAAAGCAAGATGATTCCTTGCAGATAGAACATGCTCTTAAGAAAGGATTTTTGGAACAGCTTGTGGGACTAAGATTAAATGTCTTATACACACATACATGCCCATGCATCTTGGATATATCCCAAGATTCAGGATGTAATCACTGGAAAAGAGTCAGCTTTCCCAAAGTGTTATAAGATGGAAATAGATAAATGCCCTGATAGGAAGGTAGCCTTGCACGAGCTTTGCAGTTTACAGCACTGTGGCTATCAGTGCATGGCTGGGCAACAATTAGCATAGTGTCTCTTAGTGATAGGATTTATACCTGGACCCAACCCTCCACAGAGCTCACGGATGTTTTGTTTCAGTTCCATCAGGGTTGACGACAGTCACATGTTTCAAGTTGCTGTCTCAGACTGAGATGGTCAAGATACTTCTCGAGCACAGACATTCCAGAAAATTGTATCTGCAGAAAGCAAATGTACAACACAGTTCTTTATGAGGCTTTATTCCTAAACCATCTATCTGCTATGTTTCTGTGAGGATTTTTATGCTACTTCTGGCCTAAAAAAATGCTTGGTTTCTTACAACATTAAAATGTTTGGATCTGCTTCAATTCATTAGCATTATGTGAGGAGGGGAGGAAGCTGAAACCAAGCAGGTTTCACTCTGCTTGAAGGCTCTCTTCCATGATTTCCCAGAGGTTTCAAAGTTCAAACTGGAAAAATTACGTAATTTTGTTTTTCTGTAAATTTTAGAAAGAAACTATCTGCATGGAGTAAACCTAATCTATCAATAGGAGCTTTAAGACAGTACATGGTTGACATGTCTTTTTCTATCATGGGCATGACACTGTTCAGCAAGAAGTTAAACACATTTGGGGAAAAAAAAACAGTTTCTTGCCATAATGCAGTAGGTTATTATCCAATTAAAAATGATCTGATAAAAACACTTTTTAACATTTGTCACATTTTTTTGCCTGTTTGTGATCCAGCCAAAGAATTTCTATCATTTTCTGAATGCAACCAAGATATAACTAACTGTTGCCATACCAATAACTAGGAAGAAAAAGAACCTCCTCCACATGTACTGCCCACACAGATCTGATGGGCACAGTTTGTGAAAAGCCTGGGGAATAAAATGTTGCAGTGGCTGATGGCATGCACATGGCTGCTGCAGTTGGATCTGGCCTGGGACTTTCATGCTCTGTGTGTGTGTGTATGTGCATATGGTGTACGTGTGAATAGCTGAGGCACGGTGTCTGCCCATGCTTGCCACAACAGCTCCCATTTAACTCACTTGCTACTTCTTTTCCTCAGTCTGTCAAATTGTGCCGGAGGAGCTGTAGGCCTGAAGCTGGCTGTAGCTCTCTAACAGTACAACTTGCATAATCCTCACAGCAGAATAGTGAGATTATTCTTATTTTCCTTTGTTCCGTCTTGAGGGTAGTTTTGCCTGTGCAACATCTTGGGCTCTTTGATGCCTATGTGTTCAGTGACATCTTTTCACTGACACTAGATGTTCTGACATTTATATGTAAAGTGAGGAAGTCTTTATATAATGCAACTTATATTTTCACTTTCAATATGTCCACTAATTTTCCCCTTAAAGCAGCATTTCTTTTTCCCGTCCTTCTCTCTGTCTTCTTGGCTGTAAGATTGTGAGCATCTTGGAATAGCATTCAACTATTTCTGGATGATGGCAGTGGGCTTAGCACATCATGAAAACTAATACATATATATTTTAAAATGGATAAGGTTCTGAAGAAGTGTCTGAGCTACTTTTTTCTCACTTATGTTATAGAACAGCAAATAAAGCAAAAAGCAAATCTCTGTGGTCCAAGGAAAACACTCAGTGGAAAAGAGAACGAAGAATATGTAGTTTCATAATCTCTAGACTCTCAAAGTTATTAAATTTACTACTCAGTTACAGCTGTCTTGTAATGCTAATGTTGTGATATGACTTACTGTTATGAATATATACGGTCATTGAACCCTAAACATTGAAAAAATTAACTGAGTTCAAGTCAAAATAAATTTGGCATGATAAGAGAGGATTTCTGCAAAATGAAAGGAAATCCCATGCTGCTTCATTTTCATACCAGCCAAAAAATAATCTTAATATAAAATGAAATATCATTCAGTTGTGGGCTATATAAGTCTTTTAACCCTTTGTTCCTCATTTTAATCTACTATTAAATTCTTCTATTTTGAAAGCATAGAAAGCAAAGAAAAATTCTGACCTTCCTGAAATGAAAGTGTCACAAATATTTTGGCTTTTAAAAAATTCTAGTTTTTTTTTTTTAGCTAACATTTTTCATCAGGTCCTACCCACATTCGTAGATATCGTCTGCAATATGTGCCCCTTCTCTTCACTGAAAATGCCATCGAAAACAACAGTAATTGATGACAGTAACTGGTCATCACCAGCATTGTACCCCCATTTTAACAATGGAATCATGCTTTTATACATACCTGTGTGCAAGGTTTTATAAATCATGTTCCAATGTAATATATGTGGTCATTTTAAATGTGTCTAATGCACTCTATATTGAATTCAAGATTTCTGCAGTCACAGATATGTATTCTCACATTTTATGCAGGGCTGTTTTTACATACGTTTGCTAATAAATGTATCTTAAGATATTTGATAGGAAAAAAGTTTAGGATAGATACACTTCTCTGGGCAACTTGTTCCACTGTTTCACCTCCCACATAATACAAAGTTTCTTCCTGATATCTACTCTGCATCAACCCTCCTTTAGCTTAAAACCATTATCCCTCTCCTGTTGCTGCAGGCCCTACTAAAATGTCTGCGCCCATCCTTCCTCTGTGCCCCCTTTAAGTACTGACAGGCTGCAATGAGGTCTCCCTGGAATCTCCTCGTCCTCAGGCTGAACAACTCAAACTCTGTCAGACATTACTCAGAGGAGAGATGCTCCATCTCTCTGATCATTTTTGTGAATCCAACAGGTTCGTGTCTTTCCTGTGTGTAGCACCCCAGAGCTGGTTGCAATAGTCCAGATGGGGTCTCAGAAGAACAGAACAGAGGGGCAGAATCACCTTCCTCGACCTGCTGGCCATGCTCCTTTTGATGCAGCCAGAATATGGAAGCAATCTTCTAATCTAACTACACATCATAGGATTCACCCACTTAGATCCACAGAGGCTCCAGCAACTCATGATGAAGAAAACTGCTCAGGGCATTTATGTCAGATTCGATAAAACTTCTGCTGAAACATCCGTTCAAATAGGTCAGAAGTTTTAATGGTAAATCTATCAGACATTTTTTCTGAGGTCATGAACTGTGAAGAATTTGTTCCTTCTGGCTGTTAGTAGGTCTGGTCTTCTGGAAAATAAAAGCAGTATTTAGCTAGGGATACAGCTTTCCTCTGGGACGTGCACATACCACTTCATCTGATTTCAGTGGGGCTTATGAAGCTCACTGAGGATTAAATGAGTCTTCTAATAATTAATTGCAAGGATTTTTAGGTTAACTTTAACTGTTCCAGTTAAAAGTTCAAATACAGAATCATTTATAGTAACACACCAAGCAGCAGAATGGCATCAGTCTCTTTTGTCACCTGGTATAGCAGTCACAGATACACACATGGCAACTCTCTTCTGGGGTTAAAGATATTAAAATATAAAGAAAAGATATTAAACATAATTTATCTATCTCCTCACATCTGTGTTTGCAAGAAGATTGCCTTTTGTTTTCCATAAAAAATTTCAGCTCCAATCAAGCAAGCATCTTGTGTCTTTACATGACCTTCTAAGTTACACAGGCATTGAGCTGAAGGAAAACCTGTCCCACACTATAGCAGAGTGAACTTGGATCACTGAATGCACAACTTCTTCTGCTATTTCCTACATCACAGATGAGTATGAAACATCTGTGTGCCTGTTCTAATGGTGCACACCACTGTGTAAGTTAGACTATATTTTAAGATTAACCTAACTTTTCACAGTTAATAAAAAATTAATATCTTTCCGCATGTGATAACAGGATTTTATTGCCAGTGCACAAGTATTTCCATTCAAGAAGCGAAATTCATAACAGGTTCAGAGTTTTGAAAATGATGCCTCAAGTTCCAGTCCTGGTGTTTTATACTGTACTTTTATAAATACTCCTTCATACTGACTTTCTGTTTACTTAATAGAAAGGTACTTAGGTTTTGGAGCTTTACAGTTTTTGGCACACTAAAAGAAACTAACCTGCTTTATTAAATTAGTGATTGAAGGAAATCACTGTAAGCCTAATAAGGTTTATATGTTTCCATTCAATGTCAGCAGGGAGTCAGATTAAATCAAGGCTGAAGGTCTCAGCTACATTCAGACCTTTGATCAAGCTACTAATGCTTCAGTTTGAACAGTGTGACAAGGTGATTAGATGATTTAAATAGCCCTGTGCTTTTTGAGATGGCTAATATAATGAAAGAAATTATTTTTGCAGTAAAAGTATGTATTTCTTATAATCATATTTATAAAATATGGTGTCATGGCTTAATTCCAGCTGGCAAATAAGTACTGCGCAGCTGTTTGTTTACTCCTCTACCTCACAGTGGAATGGAGAGGAGAACTGGGAAAAGGTAAAATCGGTGAGTTAAGAACGGCTTAAATATTTAAATAAAACTATAAAAGATACTAATACTGATAATAATGATAATATAACATATTAAAAACAATACTAGTTATACAAGTAATAACAGTAATGAAAAGGGAGATAACGAAAAGTGAGGACTAAAACCCAAGAAAAACAAATTATGCACAATACAATTTCTCACTGCCTGCTGACTGATACCCAGACAGTCTTGGAGCAGTGATTGGCCCCTCCTGCCTACTCCCCACAGTTTATATACTGAATATGATGTTTTGTGGTATGGAATATCCCTCTGGCTAGTTCAGGCCAGCTGTTCTGACTATGCTCTCTCCTGGCATCTTATGCACCTGCTCATTGTCAGAGCATGGGAAACTGAAAAGTCCCTCACTTAGGGTGAGCACTACAGGCAACAACTAAAACGGTGTGTCATCCACATGTGGTTTGTCACGTTTTTCAATGAGGTGGTCTAATGAAAATAATAATTTATTCTGTTTCATATGGTTACCTGTTATACAGGTTATCTGTTACTAAAAACTTGATACCTGATACTTATACAAAGTCGTCATGAAAGCATTTTACAAAAGACGTCTGTGCGATTGTCGTTTTCTCTAAATGTGGAACGTAACATCTTTAATGTTGCAGCTGGTGAATGGTATGCCAGGATTTCAACATCCGTGCTGATCCAGCATGACTAGGGAACGGTTACCTTTTGAGGTCTTATTCCATAAATAGAGTTTAAGTACAGATAAAAGGAAGGAGCCATTTAACCAACATCGAGTGTTTGAAAGAATTTTTTGGTACCATTTGAAGATTAGATAGCATTAATTGGTGTGCTTTCATGAGGAATGGTTTAAAAGCTGCTTGTGAAGGTCTACAAACTGACTCGTCCACTTCTGCTTCCAAGGTGAGACCAATGGTGCACCAATGCTCTTAGTTGAGCATTGAAATACATGCTCATGTTGAATACATGAGACCTATAGTCTAGGATGAATGTCAGAGGGATGCTGGATTTAGAAACATGTCTTTTATAATTTTATTGGAATTAAAGGTATCATCATTTTACTGGAATTTATGCAAATTCTGAGATTTTCACCTGAAGTACAAGGTAACCCTAACACTCTTCCAGACAAGATGGATGTGGGGGGTAGGGAAGATCATGGGTTGACACTCCACTGGGGTAGATCACACAAGAAAGACTGAGGCCTTCTAGATACAGAGACATCATTGTTGATAATGTCATGGAATTGTCTGAACTGTAATCACAATTCACCTGCCTGGGATAGCCTGGAACAGCCTAGGAGATAAGTACTTTCCCTTTGCTATTAGGAAAGTGATAGCTGAGAGCTCTGCTTATAGTGTTTCAGGTCACCGAAAGCTATTTTCCCCTCAATGAACACCTTAAAAAAGGCGATGAGCAGATGGACAAAATGATTCTTCAAAATATATCGCTCAGGACTGTCTAGTCAAGGATCCTCTAATGAACCAAAATGTTGTGGGCTGATATAAATCGTCAGTCTTCTCCTTTACTGCTGCTTGCCAGTTTGTTGTGGCTGTATAATGTTATCAGTCCACTGGAGAATGTTGACATATAGAGATAAGAAGTTTCCATGGTTTATCCCAATCAGATAAAATAACGGCAGCCTTAAATACAGTTCCCCCTTTAATTTCAAACTGTATGGGTACACAGTTTTGTTCGACTAATGTGGGCTGTAAAAATTTCAAATAATGCAATGGCTGAAGCAAGAAATCACAAACACATCGCGCTCTAGATGCAGTCAAGTGAATACTGACTGACTATTTACAGGTCTCTGGCAATAAATTCTATATGGTTCAGGAGTCTTAACTGCTGAAGCGTCCTAAAATACGTAAAAATGTCCTTTAGGAAGTACAAACATACAAGAATAATTTATTCTATGTATAGAAAGCAAGAAATTATGTATTTTATATACACATATAAAATGCTCATCATTACAGAGAAAGTGGCAAGAGTGAAAGGCACGGAAGTTGAGAAGAAGCTCTCCCTTTTTTTTTTTTGCGAATATATCAATAAGGGAGTATTTTGCAAAGCCATCCAGTGAACTGAAGCCATCCAACACTGCTTTAGGCTACTGACCACAAAACAAAATGCTCATGCATCTACTTTGTTACAGGCCATGAAATGTCATGTTTGCATAGAACTTGTTTAATGATGAAGGTCTGGTAAAATAATTTCACTTTTTCCCACATGGATATCCTATTAGCATGAATGCCTTTTCTCAAGCAGCACTCTTGGCTAAGACTCTTCAGCAGCTGGCCAAGCTCACACAAGTGAGATAAGACAAGTTCTGAATGGCAGATGTCAGGAGCGAAGGCAGCTGCGTGGCGTGGGACTGCCGTAGAAGGAGCCGGCTGGCTGCCAAGACCTCCGAGTGGCAATGTGCTTGAGGTGTGTGTGAACCACTGAATTTCGTGCTTTACTTGCAGGGCTGCTCTGATCTCTTTTGTGCTCACATATGAAATGTGTCTCCAAGTACCAGAGAGAAAACTGAGGCCATGTGAGACCGAGAAGCACATGTGCATCCGTAGCACTGAGCACCCGAAGGTAATTTGAGTGATGTTCAAAGTGAGAGGAACTCATGTCTGTTGTGATAAAAGTGCAAATGATTACAGGCTAGACTGATAACTGGCAGTGCAGAGGCGCAAGATGTGCTCTGACACACACAGTGGCTACCATAACTTTAATGCTAACCTCTCCTATCCGTAACCACAGGAATCCATTGGCTCCCAAGAATGAAGAAAGAGGAACCAGAGTCTGTCAATGACAGTGCTGTTCCTGTCTCTTCAGAATCATACAGGCGCTCAGACTGAGTGTTCAAGAGTTTTTCAGATGCTAACTACTAATTTACAAAGAGAGAGGAAACTGCTGTGAATGTCAAATAAATTGCAATGACACAATAATAGCAATAGATTCTAAAATGTCCTGACTTCATCTTATCTCTGGGACTCGCAAACTACTAAGTGGCATACATACCCACACCAGCTCCTGAGGGTGAGTAGGAAGACACATCCCTCATGCCCTCCTAGCCTCTTTCTTTGCTATCCATTCTCAGAGATCACCATTCTGCCTTCTAACTCCTTGAGTGTTTGAGGTTTTAATCTTTAATGTCTCCACACGTTGCTTTTTATTTGGTTTGCAGTACCAACAGTAATGGATTAAGTGTAGTTTTTTAATTAGTTGCCATGATGGTTTATGAAATATAATATCTGTATGGGACTGCTCTGAATATTTGGCTTTTCTGCTATGAAAGAACAAAGACCACTGTTTACTGGCATATGTTGTCCACTAGTGTTAGTGGAAACAATAAGCTAATAGTCTCAGCCATAAATCCGGGAAGCCTTATTATACCTTTGGTTTTATGATAATGCAGAATTAAGACACCTTCATACCTGTGCCGAATGCGAGAAGGGAATCCTTGTCTGATAGTGTTTTCCTCCTTCCAGAGACATTGCTGCCTACTCCACGTTGGGCGGCTACTGCGGGTTACCACACGGGTGCTTCTACAGCTCCCCTTGTATTGTACCAACAGATGGCTGCTCGCCCGTTGAGCCTCGCCATCCAAGGGTTCTGAGAGCACTGTATTTATCCTGGCAATAGGAAATTTGCTGTGCAACTGGCCTGTTATTACACTTCATCTGTTGGAATAAGCATGCGGGCAGACATGCTGCAGCTCTTCTCTGCGCTAAATGTATGGTGAGAGGGTGAGTGGAGGGACAGAAATTGCTATTGTTTTTAGTGTTCACAAAAATTATGAAAAAAGAGCCATATGTTCAGAAAAAAATTGAAATATCTTTAATTCAAACTCACATGACGATGAAGATGCTGTAACCCCATCACTTACCTATTTTCTGCAAAGCAAGCCAACAGAACAATGAGGATAAAAAAAATGCTGTACATGTCCTTGCTTAATCACTCTTCCCTGCAGCTCTGAACAACGAATTATACTTTTTAACATTCAAAACAATTCTCTCCTGACAAATGCTGTCTGAAGGAGTTCCTGCAGAGAAGCTTTCTTTTCCTATGGAAAGGTTCAGGGGTGTTACTGGCTGTGTGGATACAAAGCTGAGGCTCCTTACTGGCTGTAAATCAGTCCCATCTCGTTAATGTCAGTAAGGCTATGCTAATTTATGCTTGCTAAAGTACTCGAACCTGCCAACAGGCACCTGGTTAAATAGGTATGTTTAACCTGCTGGAGTTGTTCAGAAACAATTAAAGCAGCAGACACTCCATTAGATGTGGAAGGGTTACCCAGTTCAAGTCCATCCCTCCCTTCACCATCAGCGGCATCAGGGTCCCCCTGTCAGTAAAGCCTCTGATGGAAATGTGAACGCAGAGTACTCTAGAACCAGCAATGTGCAGTAGGAGCAATTGAAGAAGGAAGCTGAAGGCATGCCGAGACCCTGTCCTGCTGTGCCCTGTGCTGAAAGATGTTATGATCCAAACTTCCCCCACTATTATCCTCACAGTCCTTACTTTTTCCTTCTTGACCTGCCATATTTCCTTGGTCTCTTCAGTTCTCGAAAAAATTTTCATTTTGTTTATCATTACCACCAAAAAAAAAAAAAAAAAAAAAAAAAAAAAAAAAAAAAAAAAAAAAAAAAAAAAAAAACAACACAGAAAACAGAAAAAAGAAAAAAGAAAAAACCCACTTGACCCAATGTTGCTATTGCTGCTAACTCTGCTTACATACCTCACACTTTTCCTCTCCTTTGTATTGTCTACTTGGACTGTACACTCTGAGCAGTGTTTTCATCCAAGAGCAGTACAAATAATGGAGACTAAATCTTGGTTTGTCCTCGGGCATTACCATAATAAGAAAGGCATTTCAATTAAGTGCAGTATTGTAAAAATGTGCCTGCTCTTAATGACAGATTGTCTTTCCTAGGTCCTACCAACAAAAACAAAGCAAAGAGAGACCAGAATACTCATTACGAACAATGCTTCAGCACAATCCTGCTATTTCATTGCTTTCTGCAGTCTACCACCCACTTCCTTTCCTTACAAAATGTACCTTTTTAACGAGAGTTAAATATTATCATGAAACCAAGGAAAAGTATCATTCTAATATGGCAAGTTGTGCCCTTGCAAGACTGATGACAGAAATGATAAAGTAAGGTATCAAGCAATTAGATTAATGTTTGAGATGACATACCATATGAAGGAATAGTTAAAAAACAGAATACTGCAACTTTACAATGGAACTTTCTAGAGGCAAGATAGTTAATTTTTCTGTNGTTTTTTTTTTTGTTTTTGTTGTTGCTATTGTTTGTTTGTTTTTTTCTTTTCGTTCTTGTTAGCATACACTTTTCTGACTTTGTATGGGACACTACTGTCGTACAGCAATAACAGCTTTTTCTTAGGGTTTTATATGGGTTGGAATACTCATGCTGGAATACCCAATCACATGGAAATGAAATGTAATACGGATGATTTTTGCAACTAAAGTCAATGCTACTCTGCTATCTTTCTTTATTAGATGGAGACATGAGACATCTCACCTAACTGTAAACACCCATGCTGTAGATATCTCCTTTGACCAAGTTATGCTGCTCCATTACAGTCAATGAAAAGAACTGCCCTATTTTAGCCATTTCCTTTCAGATGAGGGAGATTACACCCTGTAAGTGCCTGTTTTTCCCCCCTAACTCTAAAGGCAATTTAGTCTACAAGCTCAGATGGGGATGTTTGCATTATAGATATTTGCATTTTGTCAACTCAGTCCTATTTTTTAGTGTCAAGTCTGTAAGGATTGAAGAAAATGCACCTTCTGAAAGGCCTCACTCAATATGCACAAATTGCTCCTTCTGTGTGTGCCAGGCTTGGACCAGAGCTGAGTCACAGCTTCTGAGTTTGAGGCAAAACCAAAAATTTCTGTGTTATGGGAAGGACAATCAGAGCCGGGTCTGCAGCGCAAGAAGGAACAGGGCAGGGTTGGAAAATTTAGAGGACTTGGCTTAATGGTCTCACCATTTCACTCCTGTCAGCTCTCACCCCGTGCTCTGACACCTCCCTTGGCTGCAGCAGGCGGCCTGGTCTCCAGCCCTCTGGCACAGGGAATCCATGCCCTGAGCCTGTGGCCTTTCTGACACCTCTGCTGGTTGCTGCTTCTGGTGTCTCTGACATGAGCTACCTTTGACCTGAGGAAAAAACTAGGAACACCTGCTTCCAGACCAGCTGTTCTCAAGGATAAGTCCTCTTTCCTTGTTCATCTGTCCAGCTGCAGTTTTTATTTGTCACTTACTTGAAAGACTGTGATAAGTAGCAATTAGTAGAAGATAGTACAAGCAGGCATCTGCCTCCCTTAGGAACGAAGGGAACGAAACATCGTGAAGGAATTTGCTTCCCTCAGAAACTTAATTCTATTTAAAAGCCTTCCTGTCATTTCAATAACTAATCTCAGGAGGTGGGATGTGGCCTGAGGGTTATGGGAAGAGTTAATTCCTGACTGCCACTTGCTCCTTGTGAAGAGTAAATCCTTCATGGTTCTCTTTTTCTCAGTCTCTCTTTCACTCCCTCAAAGATGCCTGAATCTAATATAATAGTGGATATTAAGGATTATACATATATGTAAATATATATATAAGAGATCATGTTAAGCCTCATAAAACTAATGCAGAAGAGGAATTATTACTATTTTGTATGTCTATGACAAAAAAACCACTATGGGAATGTTGGTGGGAATTAAATTATGGGTTAAATTCACAGAATAGCCTCAGAGGTGACAGAAAAGCCCAAAAAAGATGTTTCAATAGTTTGAGGATTACGTATACCTTTCTGGTCTGCAAAGCTTTACATTTTGCAATTATTTTATCTTAAAGATTTTTTTTTTTATTCAAGGAAAAGAGATTCCATGAACAAGAACATAAACATATTTGCTTTCTGAACCAGTCAGAACCAATCTTTTTCACGAAAACTAAAAGGCCATTATTCATAAAATTGTTCTTAGAAAAGCTGGAGGCAGATGAGAGAAACACTTTTCCCCCAGGCTCCTTGGAGACCAGTGAAGCTGCTAGTAGCTTGCTTTAATGCAGAACTGGAAAAGGGTTCTGCCTACCCACACAGTGTAGCTGTATTTATCCAAAAGTTTTCCTATTATTTGCCTTGGATACAATCAACTGTTTTGCACCTGAGGTGTTCTGTGGCATTCCATTACATCACATTAGCCCTGTGGCTGACATCAGACTGATGCAATGTGATACATTAGGAGTTCTACCAGAGCTGCTTTAATTAGGTAAGGTATTTTATTCACTTAGTGAATATTTGCTTTGAGCTGCCTGTACAAGGCCATAAAGTACAAGCGCCTCAAAGCTCCCAACTAAATGTCAGATGGGGTATCCTGCACTCTGCTGATTAATTATATAATACTTAGATCATTTAGCTAATCTGTTGAATGCATATTACATAGCTAATGAAAGACTTCAAAGCTGCAGGCAGACTTAAGAAATGAATCATCGTGCACAGCACAGTCTTTATTACTCATTGCAGAAATGCAGCATTCATAGTTGCTAAGTTCGAACTGGGAGAAGTGGAAATGGCAAGGTTATCCTGCCAAACTCTTCTTATTCTTTCTTTTCTGCCTGTTGGAGGAGTTACACGCAGCAGGGTGAATAGATACTCTGGCTGCTTCTCAGTAGGGCAGAGACTGGTCCCTGAGGCACTGATGGGGAAGGGGGTTCATCAGTACTGCTCCCTCTCTAAGGGTGCTGCAGCACCCTTGAACCAGGCTCTCCTCTTGCATTGCTGTCCTGGGTAAAATTTTAAGGCGGTAAAGGAAAATAATGATGCTTGTCCAAGCAAAAAAGTTCTGGGAAGTGCTAGAACCTGCGCACACCTGTGGGATTTCTTTTTCTCTTTCTTTCTTCCCACATGAATGCACAATGATTAGCAAACACAGACTGAAAAGTCAAGACATTATCATCATCATCACCTATTGTAACAGCTTGAGTAGCTCATTCCATTTTCAGAGGGGGGGATTTTTTTCAGCCTATTAGCAGCAATTAAAGGTATCAGTTTATCAGCTGACTTCTAAAATGACCATGAGTTTTTTTTCCATAATTCGGAAGGTTTATTCAGTTTCTCTGGGTTAGTGGAGGTTTATTCAGTTTCTCTGGGATGGTGAAGGAGAAAAGGTTGTCTGTGGGTTGGTTTTTTTGTCGTGTTTTTTTTTTTTTTTTTTTTTTTTTTTTTTTTTTTTTTTTTTTTTGTTTTTTTTTTTTTTTTTTTTTTTTGTTTTTTTTTTTTTTTGGTGGTTTTGTTGTTGTTGTTGTTGTTGTTGTTATTGTTTTTTTGGGTTTTTTTTAAGGAAAAGATCTGGGACCATGGAATGGAATCTTCATTGAACCGCAGCTCATTGATGTTTTGTGATCTGGCTCATTAGGTCTGGTCTGGAAGCCTTAAGCTTGTAGCAAGATATTTTGTGAGGGCTTGGGTGAAAAGCGAATTAGAAATGGTAAGGAAGAAAGGCACATGGGTTGAGAAGGCAAAAATGAAATATATTTAGTCATTATGATTTAGCTGATCAGGCAACTCCTCACTCACAGATTGCCTGTGGAAAGCGATTATGTGAATAGTGTGACATACTATCACAAAGAAATCAAAAATACTGGAAACTCTCCCCTGGGATACATCCAGGAGGCTCCGGAAAGACATTCATTCCCACATCTCTCTCACATCACTCTTCTGCACCATTATCGGTGCTCAGTAGCACTGGGGGTCATCCTGTCCCGGTCTCCCTTTGTGGGAGGACTTGTGAATTCCCTCCCTATCTGACTCACCCGAAGGAAGCTGGAATAGCTAACAATCTTGTTTTTTAAAATTGCCTCTGGCTGAAGGAGATTAAGCAGTACGTGAGCTATCCCGCTGTCCTCTAACCCTCCAACGGGAGAGTGGAAACAAACATCGGAGGTGGGAGTGTTGGTGTCTTATCCACTCCAGCCAGTTTCTGAGTTACTTTCCTTTGGGGTATGGGGGACATATAGCAAAATGCAGCATACCCTGCATCTGCTCCCTCCCTCTGTTTAAACAAATTCTTGTATGTGCTCAGGTTCTGTTTTTTTATCTCATCTGAAAGATAACACCTCCAGGAGAGCATTTTAGGAGAGCAATCTAGTACTGAGTCAGAGGGAAGAGAATGAGTCACTGCAGCGCTTAGATTTTTCTTGGAAGTTTCTCACTAAAGCATTGCCCCAGTCTGACACTGTTTAGGAGATGACATCAGAGATACTGGTGCTTATGTTAAATTCAGGATGGATAAAGGCTAGGATCCCAGGAAAATGTTTTTAAAAGAGTGATTAATTTTTTGAGGAGCAAATAAAAAGTACTTAACTAGGGATATATTCATCATGAACTTACTGTAAAACTAGAGTAAACAACAGCAAAAAAAATTAGAAGGGAAGACTAACCCGAAATCTTAGGCTGCTAAGTAGGATACAGCATGTGTCACATTGCAGACTGTTCCTTCCTTTAACAATGGCACGCAAACTGAACTCATTACAATGTAATTGTATTTGGGTAGAAAAAGCGCCGTTCTTTTTCTTAACCTTACTATGCAGTTGCCTGATTTTTGCAGTAAAGCTGCTTGCAGCCCCGTGAAGGATCCCCTCAACAGCAGCAAGACATCAACGGCAGTGCCAGGTTGTCATTGTGGAGTGGTGCTCTGGTGATTATCAGTGAATCGACAATGATTAGTGACTCACTGTTGCTCATTCTTAATCCAGCCCACTCCACCACTGCTTGTACTGCCTTGTGGGAAGCAAATCTAAGCACATGCAGAGGAAGAAGCTTCAGCGTTATTTTGCTGGCAGCCTTCTAGAAACCTCCTTTTCACTGTAACTGCTTGTCTGCTGCCCACAGTTTGCCATCCGGCCAAAGATTTTCTTCCAGCCCTACAAGGACTTCCGAGGGTAGACATTGTACATTAATGCCAAAGGGTAAAACCCACCAGAATTATAAAGCCAGTGAAGCATGAGATGTACAAGTGTGTGTTGTGAAGATACCACACGTTGTGAATGAAAAATGTGCTGGCAAGAATCACTGCTGTCAGTCTCCCTAGGAATCTCCCTGTGCTGAAGAGATCAGCTCCTGTGGACCACGGTGGTACTTACCTCAGCGTTCTTAAAAAGGGATCCAAACCCAAAAAGGTTTATACAAGCTTCTTTTCTGCTTCTGGCTTGAAGCCGCATGGCATGCAAACAACTGCTGATGAGTAGAAGCTCTGTTTTCTATGCCTTGCCCTCAGTGCACTACTCCAAGCAAAACTCAGATGAGGTGGAAGAGTGGGGTGGCTGCTGTCCGGCCCATGTGCCTTGACTCATCTCGGTCAGATACGTCAGAACAACCTGTAGGCCAAACGTTCCCTCACCAGGTATCACATTTGTGTGACATCAGGAAAGGAGAATAGAACGGCAGACCAGAAACTGAGGGAGTTCAGCTTCGGAAGGGCTTTTTAACAACTTGAGCTGGCAAAGCTGGAAATGAACCTGCCAGCGGAAGTGTCTGATATTCACTATGTCTGTCTCAGTTCTCTTAAAATGCTATAAAATCTGTCCCTTTCCCACTATCGCCTTCTGCCTCTGTTGTGCCAACATATTTCCTCCATGAAGCTCCCCAATAAAACTCGTGCTTCCTCTATGATTAAGCACTCAAAGTGCAAGCAAATAGAAGTCCAATGTATTTTCAACGGGCAATTCTTTAAAAGATGGAGAGAAGAAGTAGCTGCCTATACAAATGCCTGTCTTTTTAGTCTAGCCCTCATATTTAAAGTAATATTTTTCAGAAACCATACTGACGGCAAAAACATGCTCTGCAGCTATATGTTCAACAGCACTGTTTCTGGAAAGGAAAAACATTTCTGATGCTTGAATGAATTTATAAAGCAAGACAAAGTGTTTTACAATCCCTTTGAGAAAAACGGGTAGGTCTGCTATAGGGTCTCTAGTCTTTGACTTTGCTCTTCATGCCAACGTATTTTGTCACATTTGCTCTCATTGCTTTGAGCTGTTTCCTGGCAGATTGAGCAAGTTCTGCTTTCTGCAGCTATGCATCTTGAGCAAACACGAAGTTGTTTATATATACTGTTTTGACGGATGGAGTGAAAGCTGGCATTTCAAGGCACATTTCAAGAGCTTGCATCCAGGGCTCTTGGCACACTGGTACATCCTGAAAAAAAAGTTGGTTCTGCCTCAATGGTATGGAAAACCTCAGCTATATTAAATAGGCAGCCGTAGGTAAGGTGGCATCCACACAGCTGCCTGCCAGAGACTCTGTGCAGGTGTCCAGGCACAGAATCATAGAATGGTTTGGGTTGGGAAAGGACCTCAAGGATCACTTAGTTCCAACCCCTCTACTGTAGGCAAGAATGTTGTCCACAAGCCCAGGTTGCTCAAAGCCCCTTTCAACTTGGCTTGAGCACTTCCAGGGATGGGGCATCCACAGTTTCTCTGGGCAACGTATTCCAATGTCTCACCATCCTCAGAAAGCTGAGAACTTCTAATATCTAATATAAACCTAATCTTTCAGGGTAAAGCCATTTCCCTTTGTCTTGTCACTACATTCTCTTGTCAAATGTCCTTCTCCAGCCTTGTAGGCCCCTTTCAGGTGCTGTAATGCTGCTATGAGGTTATCTTGTAGCCTTTTCCTCTCCAGACTGAACAATCCCTATTCCAGGGGTTGGAACCCCAACTCTTCCAGCCTGTTTTCGTAAGAGAGATGCACCAGCCCTATGATTATCTTCATGGCCCTCTTCTGGACTTGCTCCAACAGGTTGACATCTTTTTATGTTGGAGGCCCCAGAGGTGGATACAGTACTCCAAGCAGAGACTCATGGGAGCAAAGTACAAGGAGAAAACCACCTCCCTCAACCTGCTGGTCACACTTCTTTTGCTACCAGGCGAGGACATGGTTGGTTCTCTGGGCTGCCAGGGCACATTGACAGGTCACACTGAGCTTCTCATCGAGGCACCAACACCCACAAGCCCTTCTCTTCAGGGCTGCTCCCAGTCCATTTTCTGCCCAGCCTGTATTTGTGCTTGGGATTGCCCCAACCCACATGCAGGGGCTTGCACTTGACCTTGTTGAATTTCATAAGTATGCGTAGGTACTAAACAGGTCAGCATGTCTGCTTCTGCTCAGTAGTCACAGACTAGACTGATCAGCAGTGGCACAGAGTGTTGGACTGGGATGGAGACCTTGACTCTGTGCTGTGTAAACAGAGCAGTGCAGATCATGCATCTAGGCAGGAGTCAGTCACAAAACTTGTGTGGTGTGTGAAGCGAGATGTGTCTGCCAGAAGCTGTCGTGGCTCACCATCATTACTTCTCTGTGGCCCTGCATTTGCAGCTGCAGTGGCTGAGAAACCTCAGGCTCCTGCTTTAGACATCACCTTGAGGTCACTGTTTCCCAACTCCAGGCAGCACCAACAAGTGTCCCAAGGACATGTGCTGTGTCTGTGCTCCTCATGCTGGTTGGAGCAGGCTCCCCCCCGCTGCTGTTGAAACCAAGGGACAAAACGCCCATTGAAACTAATGGGAACATGGACAAGCCCACTTCCCATATGGTGCCTGTCAACCACGTGTCTAAGAAACATCTGATATATTTTTACTCAGATCATGTGTTTGGTATAATGATTGAGATTTTTGAAGCCCTGAGACTGTAGACCTTAAGTAATTCCCAAGTTTTGTATAAATATCCAGCTTTGTTCTTCTGTGAGAGAATCACATGCTGGCATGAGAATTCATATGATTTTGGGTGCAACTTACAGAAGCCATCTGCTTTAAGGTACTCTTTCTGTGCTCCACAGCAAACTCTGCGACTCGTGTTAGGGCAGTGTTTCTTTACACAAACCTGAAGTGGAGGTAGCTTTGATTTTTTGATGAATAATTGAAAAATACTGAGGCTGAATCTTACAATATTTCACATTTCTGTGGGTTTTATATAGCTCTAGAGTATCTGTCACCATGGCAGCTTAGTAATTGTGAACCTATAGTGCTATTGATCACTTTTGTTGTAAAACGAATTATATTGTTTATAATGTTTATTTATTTGTAATGTTTGAAATATAAACAGAGAAACTTTTATACAAAATTTTAGCTGAGAGCATAACATTTACAGTTAAAATACTTCTTGTAATAAAGCTGCTATAACATAAAGCCATTGGAATGGTATTAAGTCCTGGTATCTCCACTGATTAATATCTTGTTAGGTGGATCATTTCAATTTAAATAGGTCCCCGAACTTCAGGTAGATAACCAAAATGTTAATATGACATTACAGTGGACAGGATTTATCTGTTATGAAACACACTTACTGTTTTATGTCACCTTGACTTTGAGAAAATGTATCACATTATAACTGAAATTGTTCAGAGTACAGTGAAGCATAAAAGAAAAATGATTCTGAACGAGGCACAGGCATAAGTTGACTTTCATGCTTCCTAAGGACAGAGGCTCAAGAAAAATGTCTAACATCACCTTTGTTGGTTTGCTTTTACCTTTTGGAGCTGTCTGGAAGTCCCCCAGCATTCATGGATTGCACTTGAGTGGACTAGATGTAAATAGTATACGGCTTAAAACAAAGGTACCTTCCCAAAACTTATTTGTCCTACAGTAAATTGCTAACAGTGTCACCAAAGCAGAGACCATCTTATGTTTTCTTATCTTAAGAGTACCATTCAGGAAAATTTTGCCCATTTTACTGTTTCATAATTGTTATACTTCATTTATCAATCCTATTTTGCATGTAGTTTTGTGAGCAATAAAGGGCTGGTAGAAGAAAGGAACAGAACCACACAGCAGCTATGATATTTACAGGAAGCCAGAGTGAATTTCATATAATTTGTTCTATTCAGGATAAAAATCATTGTCTAACTGAAACAGCTAAGACCCTATCTTGAGTGGACAAAAATCTTCATTTACTTCCACAGCACCCACAGCGATTTCCCACTCTGCTGCCTAAAGCTCATTCTTCACAGTTAATAGTAAACATCATTGACTAAATGATGACTGCAGTTCCTGTGCTAGAACCACAAGCGATCACTTATGCTCCAGTCAGCGCTGTTCTTCTTTCAGAGCACGCTCTGCAGTACCAAACCCTCTGCTTGATCACTGGCTTCAGTCACCATCAAAGTCACTTAAAGAAAAGATGTAAACATTTTCCAAGTAGTTGCGGAACACCTAATAAACCTGAGTGTTATCCTTGTTCTTCAGTTAGTTACTGCCTATTTACCATGAGGAAAAAAAGGACTTTGACCTCTAGAACAGAATTTCAGGGACGATCTCATCCAGAACGTCTGAAAAATGTGTCACCTCAAGCCACTAACCAATTTAACCTTTACTGTGTTTCATAATTTACAGGGAAAACAATTCCCTGTATCTGTGTCCTAAGGGCAGAGGAGAGATACTGATACAATTTACAATGTGTCCTGAGAGATAACGTTTCGTTTTCATTTTTGGCATTTGAAGATGCTAAGTCTAATAACACTGGATAAAAATGGTGATTTCTTCTAATTTGGTAATGCAAAAGGTGAATGGTGATGAACTTCTGAAAGTAGTTCATTCCTCTACCATTGGTAGAAAATGTTGGCTTGACTTCTTGAAAAACAGTTGGCTGAGTTAAGTCCTGGAGCATTAACCAAAATAGTTGTTAGAATCTGAGAAAGTATAAAGGTTATTTGAGAAAGCTGTGCATTTTTTTTTTTTCCCAAAATGGATTGGAGAAAGTCTTCATGTGCTGTATGTTAACTCTCCAATAGTATAAAATGCCTGTAAATCCTGTAAATCCTGACATACAACTTGAAGCATTTCTCGGACCTGTGGTTGCAAGGCATCCATTCTAAAAGTTAATGTTAATCAAGGCTTGGTTATGAGTGAATGAAAAATGTGCCTGAATAACAGCTCAATATATCTCCTTAATCTAGGCAACTTGTGTGCTGCGTCCATGCCACTGAGAAGATATCTCCTACTTTCTTGTAATCTAAGAAATAGTTTACCCTAGAGACAATAAACTTTCCATGATAAATGCGATAGGAAAATGTTTACATTCCGAATCTATTTATCTTCCCGGTGGTGCCAGGCACACACCAGCCATGTGACAGGATATGGTGGTGTACCATGCAGCAGAACGGGAGTTGCTCGAGGAAGCCTTGGGCTGGCTGTAAGGCCTTGAGGGGAGCCCTGGGAGGCTGTGCCTACCTTACTGCATGAAGCCTACTCACCAGAAATACTGCATGTTATGTTTCTGTCTCAAGTAATTAATTAATGAAGGTGGAAATAATTAATGATGAATGTAACAGAAGTACAGTGTAGGTACTGAGGTTAACAAGTTTATCTTATTTCTCATCATCCATTATCTGTACATATCTGTTATTAATTCATTAAGCTGCCAAATCAAAAATTGGGTAAGTATAATCCAAAACCTATAAGCCCTGCTGTATTCCAATTACATTTTTGGCAATGCAAAAGATGTGTGGTAAGTCATCAACGTGGTTGCTGAAGTAAGAGCGTTGCAGATAGCACCGGAAGATCCTTTCCCCAGGAATAATTTTTTCTCTAGGACTCCCTATTAATAAGTGGGAATACTGTCTAAAGAACAGCAAAATAATTATGTTGTTCTAGTTCAATCTGGTTGCTGATATTATTCTTGTCAAAGTGAATGTGAAAAAATCCATTTTGTAGGCAGACGTTAACATGGCTTCGGTTTCTGCTCAAGTGTTGGTAGAAGGTGCTTAGGATATGTCAGGAAAAAATTAGCTACTCAGTGAACCAGGTTCAGAACCTGGAGGAAAAGGAATCATTCTTCTTTCCACTTTTTAAGAAAAATAAAGAAAACAAAATCTTTCCTGTTATTAAAAACAAATTTCCCAAGAGCATCTGGACTTTCCAAATGTTTAGCATGTGGATGACTCACCAGCTTTATGCTAAGATATTATGCTGTTATTTCAAAACCAAAATACCAGCTTTGACATTTTTACATGTTGTACAGAGATGCATAGCCTTTCTCCTTGTTATATATCATTTCAGCTTTTAAAAATCTAGAAAGAACCTTGGATTAAGCATGATGCTGAATTTGAATCTCTTATAAAATGATTTTTCTCTGACAAACAATTTGTCAGATGAGCTGTATTTTTAAAAGCCTTTATTTTTCTTGCTTGGCCAGACACTCATTTTAGCTGAATTATACTTGTTGCAGAAATTGAAATAAGAAAAGTTTTCCATTGAGCTCAGGACTTAGAATGAACCAAAGGCGCTCCTGAACTGGGCCTTTCTAATATCTTAAGATGGTCTTTCTAGAACTTCTCTGCTCGTTGGGCCTTGCCAGAAGGCAACTCAAAGTACAGCTCTCCCGCCACTGGCCAACAAGCTTTAACTGCTCAAGAACATAATTTTTAGAGAGGGTAGAGGGAAGGAAAGATTTAAAATACCTTTTTATGTATATATTTTGTAATTTCTGAGAACTGTCACCGATACGGGTGGTTTATAGAAGAGCTGGGGCTTTGCTTTCTGGCCTGTACAAAAAGCAAAGTAAAATGCCCTCCTTGAATAATTTACATCTGCAAGACTTCATTTTGGGTTCTGTGACTGAACATAATTTTCATGTATAAGGAATTATATATGCTCAAGGAATACATACTAAAACCCTCAGTTTGGTCCTGCAAATTATGACTTGGAGTAAAATAAACTAGCAGTCTTCTGAATGGCTAGTTCTAGGAAGGTGAAAGTAACCAAAGCCAAGGAAGGGAAAGTGCGTTGCTGAGACACATGTATACCTTGTGATTTTTGTTATAATGAAGCATGAGATTTCATATAAAACAAATGAAAAACTTAGTCCTCAAAGGTTTCCAAATCTTCAGATAAGAGTGATCTTTTGGCTAGCGTAATAGAAAGAGCAAGGCTGAACTATTTTCTGCAACAGCATCAGGGGATCTTTATGTTAACTCAGACTGACAAGACAATCTCAGGATGAAGAAGGAGATGGGTACGTAAGGTTTCTCTATCTCCCCAGTTTTGTGTTCAGGTTGTGCTAAATAATGTGTGCATGTTTGCAAAATGCAGAGAGAATGATTTTCAATGTATGGAGACCTACATCAGAAATACTGGAATTGAGCTCTCTGTGTACATAAAATAAGAAGCTCTGGAATTACTGTGCACTATTTCTCATGATAAATTTGAGTCTTTCTTTAGCCACATAGACTTGTTAATTTTGCATATCCCTGAGTGCTCTCCAAATAGAAGGAAGGCTACTTTTTACTGTAGCTGTATTTGTAATTAGTACAGATATCAAATGACTTCTATTTCTTTTATTAAGAGCCATGATTATACCAGCAAGATCCAAGAGTACAGAGCCTATCTAGGAACTATTAAATTATATTTTTTGACCTGTTTCCAGAAGACCTTGTTCTCAACATAGGCCCTCAAACATAGGTGTCTACAGGTCTGAATAAAAGAGGTATAGGTAGAAGAATAGACCAAAGTCCTCTCAAAAGGGTTCACCATTCACTGACAGTGTCCTATCAAAGTAAACTAGGACTATTTAGCTACACTTTAATGTGATGGGTGGCCTGGACATGCAGGTATAATAATTGTGACTTTATAATCTCCCTATATGTGGTCATTGCTATTTTTCTATGGCTCTGTAAATGTTGTGCTTTAAGCCCAGCTGGCAACTAATCCCCAAACAGCTACTCAGTCATTGCCCTCCCCAGTGGGATGGGGGAGCGAACTGGAAGAGCAAAAGTGAGAAAAGTGGATTGAGGGAAAACAGGACAGAATAGGAATAAGATAAAATATTAATTTAAAAAAAAAAGTAATATATGAAACTAGTGATGCACAATGCAGCTTTCCCCCCAGTTTATATGGTGAGCACAATGCCATATGGTATGGAATATCCCTTTGGCCAGTTTGGGTCACCTGGCCTGGCCATATCTCTTCCTGGCTTCTTCTGCCCCTCCAGCCTTCTCACTGGCAGAGCGTGAGAAGCTGAACAATCCTTGACTTAGTCTAAACACTGCTTGGCAACATCTAAAAACATCAGTGTGTTATCAACGTTATTCTCATACTAAACCCAAATCACCAGGCTCTACCAGTTTTAACTCTATTCCAAACAAAACCATGACAGTAAATAACACGATTGAGTAAGAGATGGACCTCTGTCCCTTTTCTGGGGAACAGACTGCCTTTCTTGAGCTCTGAAAATCCCTTTACCTTCCCTGCTTCTATGCCTGCTATCCATTGCATGCCATTAGGTATACAGTTCCCTCTCAGTAGCTAATGAGACTTAAATAAACATACTGAGAGACGAACATGGCCTCTAGAGTTTAATAAATGATGCTGATTCTGGTTTCAATTACACCAGTGTAAATCTGGAACATCACCACTGCTTACAGTCGAATTACTCTAGATTTATATCACAGCTGAATTTAGTCCATAGATTTCATTTTTTAACCCACTGGAATTTTATCACTGTCATTTAAGCCTTTTTAAAACCCAAATATAGAGATAATTTAATAGATGAGGTTGCCTACCTATTTTTTTTCCATATCTCTTTTCATACTGGATCTCTAGTTTTATTTTTATGTTTTTAAGCTTTACTCTTCCAATTATCAAGGAACTGATAACATTGTACTGATAACTGATAGCATAGCATATTATAATTAGAAGATCAATGGTTTTTTTCTTAGCCCTTTAACTCTGCCCTTGAATTTTTGTACTTTTGGCTACAAGTAATGTACAGCCAAAGTTTTTAAGCACAATTTGACATCATGCATGGGATTAAAATGAAGTGATTTGATGGATGGAAGAAGCATAATGCATCTTAAACTAGTTGGAAGAACAAAGCACTGTTTTGTTCTAAAAAGCAAGCAGTGCCATATACACTATGATCACATCACCAGTGTTATAACGAATAGCGTGTCCAGAACCTGCCAAAAATCAAAGGTGAGCCAATGGAAAAAAAGTTAAGACAGGAGATGCAGCCAGTGAGCTCACAGGCAACACAGCCCTTCGAGTGCAGCAGCTTTTTAGCACAGTCTTCCCTTCAGGTCAAAATACCAGTAAGGGACAACACTCTCTGAAGAAACTGAGTAGCCTTCTTTCAAGTTATTCTTAGACAGAGTACGAGCGCATAATTATATCAAGTATAAAGAGGAAAATTTCTATGCTTTCTAATTCTAAGATGGAGATGCCAAATGTTCATGAAATACCATGATTTTAATCTTGTTTGAAGCTGATTCAGCTCAGTAATATTAGAATTTGGTGAAAAAGGGGAATACAAATTGATTTAGTAAAGATATTAATGAGCAGGAATCTTGGATGTAGGATTCGTGATAACATAAATTGTGAAGGCAATCTAAGCTGCCTAGGTTAAATGACCTGGTCAGTCTTGATGAAGCCATGATCTTCAGTAGTGCTGAGGACAGGAATCCATAGATCTCATAATAGTTACCCATATCTTCTTGTTATAATAAGAAAATGTGTGTAGGAAGGGGGAGGGGGAAGAAGATATAAAAACCTGTGCAACAGAAGCCATTTAAAAGGCAAGATTTGCCAACTATCGTTACCATAGTTACCTTGCATCATAATTATAGGAGAAAGATCTGTGGTGGACTTATTTAACTATGTGTGGGATGTATTGGTGATTGGATGATGACCCTTGCTCTCTGAAATAAAGACGAGACATAGCCTCTCTCAGCACATCAGGCTCATGGAAATGAAATATCAAACTCATTAAAAATATCAACCTGTCAGTGCAATAATTAAGAATTATGTTTATTTCAAGATATCTGGTCACATTTCCTGGAGATGTAGAACTGAAAGTTTCTTAAAAACAGGAAAAAGAAGGTTAGCTAAGTGCTTTAGTGATAATATTCAAACCCACTAAATCAGGACCTGTGCTTCTAGACAGCTGAGACACACTTTTATTCAAGAATTCAAGTACACTGAAAAGTCTAGGTTAACTATGAGAATTAGAGTCTGCTTGTTTAAGCCATGTATGTAAAACTCTGTGGCTGTTCGTTCTTCCTGTTTGTAAACTGATCGTTCCTGAGACATGCATGCTCTTTTCCTATACCTCACCACTTTGTGATGTGTTTGTTTGTTTGTTTGTTTTGGTTGTCGTTGCCACTCATTTTGGGGAAAAAAATGAATTTAGTATTTTTCAGAATAAACTTAACAGTGTAGAACAGCACATATTCTGCAGCTGCTTTTTCTTGCAAATCGTACTGGCCCAGATCTCATGTCGGGCTCAGAAGATGCAGGAATTCTGGCATTGCCATACTGTATCACATTTAAAGTCTCTGGATTCTTGTGCCTGATACAACCTATGGAAGAGCTGCAGATCATTTGCCTTGCCATTGCTCTGCCATTTATCCTGGGGACACTGAAATACAGGACGGCAGGAGGCAAAGGTACGTGCTAGCTCATGTGCCTGGGAACTGCTACTCGTAGAAACCCAAAGAATTAAACATTTATGACTTAAAACTTTACAGTATCAAGTCTTTAATCCTTCATTACTGGTTGCTTTCTCAAGTTGACCTTTTTTTTCCCTTTTCCTCATACACACCATTATGAAAACCCAACAACTGAACAAAACATAGAAACAGATAGTAAAAATACTTAGTTGAGAGAGGAATTGTTTTGCTGCCTGATGGGTTTTGAGTCACAGCTACGTTGGCCTTTTCACATGCTCAGATATAGCTGTTGTGGTCAAACAACTGATCTTTCTGTAAGCTGGCTAATTTGGGACCTGCTAATATTGTCATCATGACAGCTCAAGCTAGCTGCCCTTGTATTTGTCTACTTCTGGGACATATTTTTCAGCTTCCTTTGAGCTGGTGACTACCTCTTCCATCGCTGAGACAAGGACCTGAAAGAAAATTTAAAATTACACTAGGTATGTCTGCAAGGGCTGGAATGCCCCCCTTCAACTGTAAACATGAAACACTCTGTGCCATGTCATGATTCGTGCTTAACTTTCTACTAGTTTGTAATTTTCTATGGCAACACTACTACTTAATTTTTGAGATCTCTTTGTTTCCCATGATTTCTTCACGAGAAAAATCAATCCACATCGCCTCCTGTTTTTCTAGCATGGCTACTGCTATTTCTATCACCCAAATCATGGCATACCTGTGAAGAAAAGAAACATTCTAGTGTTGCTCATTATAAAGAGAAAAACTAGTTTACATAAAGTTTCTATAGGGCTATATAGGGCTATGAACACTTACCACTTCCTGCTTGATTGGTTTTTAGACCCACATCAGGGCTCTAAGGGAGGAGTTATCACAGCATCAACAGTTCTGCCTCCTCCCTGTTCGGAGTTTCTCTTTTATTCTGTTGCAATTCTAGGCTGGTTTCCGAATTTCATTTAGCTCTACACTAAAGATACCTTGAAATACGAAAAAAATCCCCATTCTGACACATCTTGCTTTTCAATCCACTAAATTTTTACATGTCAGAAAAAGTCTGATATACACTTAATCCATTTTGCATCTGTTATTTGTTTTCTGCTCTGCCACTGCCACAGAGACATCAATCTTTTATATAGTTCTACTTTTAGGACATTTTTAAAGTTAGTGTAAATTGGAGTAACTCTCAATTGTGCTGGTCCGTGGCCAGATATCATATATTGATAATCTGACCTGTACCTGTATTTTACATGTTCTCTACGTACTGAACATTCACTCATCCTACACCTAGAATGAAATACAGAAGTGGGAAGGAAATAGTCTGGCATTTTTCTTACTGTGCAAAACAATTATTATTCTACTCACATACTGATATGTCAAAGAAACTAGTAAATTTGTTTCAGGTCAGCATTTTAATCTTTTTTCTTTGTGATGAAGGGATTAATCATAAAGGTGCAATACTTCATGGCAGTGAAAAAATATATTGATGAAAATTATTTTTATGGGTCTCACAATGCCTTATGAGTCTCCATAACATGATAAAGCAGTCCAGAGAAGGAATCCATGGCACCCTCGCTATACTTCCCAGATTCTATCCTTTCTTTAGAGGCTGACATTTATAGCCTGGAGATATTAGGCAAGGACTGGAAAGACCCAAATATTCCATACTTGCTGCATGACCATGGAGTCTGCAGAATCTCTTAAGTCACTTGATACTGTTTCTGCAATCTCCTGCAAAGGATAACACCCTGAATATGTGCAAAAATATCTGTTAGTTAATTTTCAGTGGGGGAGGCTGTAGCTTTTGACTGGTGCTCCACATTCATGAATGACTAAATTTAGGTCTGTTAAGCCTTTTCTCCAGGTGATCAGAGATAGAGGGTGGGGGAGCATTTCTTCTCTCGTTTTGAGTAGCCTCCATCTTACTCAACAGAAGTGGTAAGTATCACAGATTCTTTTGTGCTAAGTGTAAGGCTGTTAAGATATAACAGCAGACTGTCTTCGTTTTGAAGTGGGTTTTCCTTTTTTATCCATAGCGGTAGTGCAGTAATGAACACGAATAATTTATTTTTGCTGTAAAACCAGATGCTATGTTGTTGCACAAGCAAACAGTTTACTTATGCAAGTGAGATAATAGGGCCTTAAGCTAATTTTACACATATTAATATTGCCTAATATTAACATCCTAATGTGGACTCAATGCTGTGGTTGCAGCCTACTGGACATGTGGAGAGGCATATGCACAATGAACTTTGCTGATACAGTTCTGGGCAGAAACCTCACACTGAAGGAATCAGCCTCACTGAGCTCCCTGATTTGAAGAATTAGATTATTTATTTATTTATTTATTTGTATAAGAATCTCTCAAAAATGCATGTTCACAATTTAATCCGGCAACTCCACAGTGGGTGAGGAAAGCATAGTAGTTCCTTGGTCTACTCTATGGAAATTATTATGGAACAGAATTTGCAAGCCTCGAATCTTAAATGTGAAACTTTTCTGTGGCATGATAGTGTCCAGTTGCAATTAATCAAGAAGAGAGAGTTCACTGAGGTGAACCAATGTCAAACATCCAGCACCTTGAATCTCAGTAAGATCTGAATCTTTTTTACACTTCTCTGTCTTCTATTTTACTCCTACATCTGCAGTTTTGAATATTCAAGCACAAGCTGAGAGAGAGAGTACATTATTTCGGGCTACTGGTATTTAGTTTGAAGTTGTCAATCACCCTACAGTCAGTGTACAGTGAAAAATAAATACTGCCACGATCCGAAAAAAAACCACTTATTACTGTTGAACCAAAACTAATCTGTACAGAATAATCCCAAATTAAATGTTAATAGTTCTCATGTTGTGTATTACATCTTGGTTCATGTTGACTTCCTCACAGGGTTCTGCAGTAGTGTAAGCAGAATTACACATGGTGCTTAAGTAAAAATGACCTCCTACAAACTCACTTACAGTTTCCTCAAGGTCAGTAGCAATTAGCCTGCAGTGAATTTAAAAAAATGCAATTTTGTTTTGCTTTCTCTGTATCCTTCACACAATTGGATTTACTCTTAACGCTCCAAAGCTGCTACTCATATAAAACAGGAACATCTGCACATGCTCAGTCTCCTGTCAACAAAATAAACTCAACCTTCAGAAACGGCTCAAAGAAAACTGTAAAAATTCACACATATCCAGTAGCTCTATGTTAGCATCAGCTCTGGAAGAAATATATATAAGAAAATTTATAGAATACTTCTAAATAAACTAAAATTTCCCAAAGAATTGGAGATATGAAGATAGTTATACAAAAACTTGGGAGTTAAAAATTTAAAAGCAGTGTCATTGTCAAATCTTTGACAATTGGGTAGAACATTACCTTCCCTATTTTAACAAGTAAAGGTGATTTCTCAGAAGATTAGATGTCACAGTGACTTCAGCTAAGCTGATGGCTGAAGTTTGGCCTGAGGAAAGTTGGTCTGGTGCCATGTTGATGTGGTGGCCACCTGTTCGGTTGGTTTTTTGGCACTGTGATGGAATGGCTTACAAGAAACCGTGCTGAGCTGCAGAGAGGTAAGTGGAATGCTTTGAAACTAGAAAATACTAGATTATAAATATAGAAAGAAATCCATAAAATGCATTTCTTTTGAGAAAAGCGTTTGCTAAGTGGGCAACTCACACCCAGTGTGAAATTTCTTTTCAGAAAGAGAAGAGGTAAATACAGACCTTTTTGGCATCTCAGGGTGCTGTAACATCTCTTTTACCTGGTTGCTGTTCTGAGGAATCCTGGGTCTTGAAGAACAGCATACACTGGGTATTTTCTGGCTTGCTTTTTGAAACTGGATTATACTTTTTATGCTAATTTAGGAGAGAAAACAGTACTGAAAATAATTTTTTCCTAGTTCTTATTGGATTGTTGGTGCTGCTGTTCATTATCTTTTTGCTTTTTGCTTTGTACTTGCTTAAAATTCAAGCAGTTTTTAAAAGATAATTAACATATATTTGTTTGAGAAGTTTGTTAGATATCTATGTGCCACAAAATTCTCATGCATCTGCTTGAATTTGCCATATTTCTTTCAAATGTAAGATTAATTTTGCAGTGCTAGCAAAGCAAATTATTCTATTGTAATTAGTAGAAATCAGACAAAGATGTAATATCAATCTGAAAAATTTGAGCAGGTCTTTTGAGGGCAATGAGTAGTTAATAATGCACAGTTTAATGTGCATCATCCTTGTTATGGAAGATAGTACTTCCAGCTAGGTAGTGAACTCTGCCAGAAGCAAACTCTCTGAAACCTAAACCCTTTGCAGAAGAGAAGTCATTGCTAATGATAAAGGTAGAGCTGCACTGTCATTACAGGTATAACTGAGGAGTGGTCCCTTGATTTATGTTGCCATAGTGTGAAACTGTGGAAATTCTGCTTTCAGAGACTGTTTCATAAAGGTTAATTTCTTGTCTATTTTCTTGTTCAATTATTATTGGACGTGTGCCCAAATCAAGATTGCATTTGGGCAGGTTTAGCTCCTTGCAGAACTTTCTGTGAATGTGTTTCAGTAAGAAATCCACTTATTTCTAGTTAGTCAGATCCATGTTCTTATCCTAGCATCCATAACCAAAACAACTGAAGAGTGAAATAGCTGTGTACTTAATGTCAAGGTTTTACTTTGACTTGTTTGTAAGATTTTAATTTTTAAGGTTTTCAGTAAAATTTTAAATGGTGACAGAGAACGTTTGGGTGGGTTTGATATTAGGGTAGATACATGCTCTTTCTAATCATGTAACATCAGCTTCGGAAAGCAGTCCTTGTATTTTCACTGAATGTCTTCTGGACTTCCAAAATGAACCAATATAACTCGATTTTGCAGAACTGCTTGGTATGTGAATCTTCTGTTGGCCTTATTTCAATACTATGATATGCATTGGAATCACAAGGCAATTTTAGCTCCAAACTACCATCAACTAAATTATGTATCAGTACAATCATGCTAAATCAACAAGGCTCTGTTGATACAAATGCAAGACCACCTTAAATACTGAACAGAACCCCTTCACATGCCCTTACAGTTCATCTCCCAATTTTTTTTTTTTTACTTTTTGTCTGCAGTGTGGGAATCCTAAGCTACTCTGTTTGTTGTGAAACCATTTTGAGCACCACTCTGCTTCTCAGTACTAAGTCATGTGAAAGAAATAAATTGATATAGTGAAAGAAATAAAAGAAATAAGTTGATATAATCCTTTTCAACCTTGCGTCTTCACAGACATATACTTCAGTGAAAGGTCAATGTTGTCCACATTTTTTGAAGTCAATAATTTTTGTGTAACTTTCTGCACTTTGAAGGAAACGATTATTCCCATTTCCACTTGCGTTTTAACATGATATTCTCACTAATATTTAGCACTTTACTGTTAGGCTTTGACCTGCTAAACAGCCATAAACTTCTGTACTGTAAAGTGCAGCTTCAACACCACTGATGGTAAGAGGTGGAAAATACATCTATTCCATATCTGCAAATACAATATTTTATAAAGCAATGGGAACTGCCTGTACATATTGGAAACAGAAATTTGTCCTGAATTAAAATGAATGTATAAAAAAGTCTGAGAGTACGGGACTTACAGAAAATGTTTGTTTGCCTGTTGGCTCTGAGCAGCAGTTCAGATACAGGCTGGGAAAGCAGTGACTATTTACTGTCACCATTTGTTAGTCTGTGTGAAATGAGAGAGTAAGTGCTGCCAGTTATGTGTTCTGACTAATCCCATGCCTGCTCAGCTACGGGAGTTGAGAATGAGCCTGAATAATGAAATATTTCCCATGCTCAAAATCAAGCAGGTGGTTTAGTACCTTGATGAGTCAGGTGTCATAACAGAAAACACTATAACTCTTAATGCTTGTTGGCATGCCTATAGGTAGGCTCAGCCAAGAGGACAAAAAAGGAAAGGACTTCTCAGTCCAGGAAGCTTGTTGGCAGAGTAATGTGGGAGCTTACTCTGTCACTGCCTATGCTGTGCTGGAAGATTAATGGTTATTTTGCTCCCTGCCTTCAAGTAGGAAACTGGGCTACAGATTCTTTAAGAATGGATAAAAGTTTGCCTGTGCATATCTGTACAAATGCTCAACTATGTATAAAACTCATGTGCACATGTGCACAGCACACACGTACAGACTCTTGTAAGTGGCTCTGCTCCTAGGGGGATTCACAAGGAAATAAAAAGAGTCTGACCAGTCTTTCTCTGCACCTTACTGCTATCATCTCTCAATCAACCATTTCACTTTCTTTTGGATAACATTTTTTCATTGCAAAGTGAATAAAACTAAGTAAGAACAGCTAAAAACAAAGTAGTAATATTAAGAATTGTAGACCTTCTGTCTAACCTGATGTTTTCCAAGGTTTTTATCATTATGAATTTTCTTCATGAGAAAGTGGTGTACAAAGTACATCTGATACATTCCTATAATTAAAAGGAAGTGGAAAATATCTACTTTATGATTTCCTAGAACTGGGTTTTCAATGACTTTTTTTTATTTTGCTCATATATCTCAAAGCACACACATAGACAGACAAGAGTTAAAAGTTCTTTCCCGAGGTCTTCAAAACCAAGGAGTTTACTCCTGCTTTTGAAAGCAGAGGCCTTATTCACAGCTCAGAGGAAGAGTAAACCTTAGTACTCTCTGGGAGAAATCAGTTATCATGATTTTGTGGCTGACCTGGCTGATCACGCGCGTGAGCGAAGAGAGAGGCTCATTGTAACAGTTACATATTGCCTGGGTGTTTTGCCCTAGGTAAGGCTTCAGGGGCATCAGCAGACGCTGGATGAGCCACAGCCAAATGCCTGTAGCCAAACAAAGGGGTGGAATGATCCTTTTGCAATTTTCTTTGCTTTGAACATAAGTGAGGACTCCCGTACCAGATTCTCATGTCAGAGCGCAGCACTCACTTGTATTGCAGCATGACTTTCTTCTGGTGCCCCACCACCTGTCACTGCCTGGTTGGTTTGCTGCCAAAGGCCACATATAACAGCCTGGAAAGGTGTATTGAAAAACAGAGCTTCACATTTGTAAGTGTGAATTGGAAGAAAGTATTGTCTCAAAAAAATCCTGCTGCTTAGTGGGGAGCAACCACTGGGTGGTACAGGGAAAGTCCTTAACTGCTGTCTAATGGTCGTAGAGATAGATTGCAAGTTCATAAGGGTAGTGAATTGCCTTAATGTAAGTAACGTATGCCAAAAACATACATAGCAAGTCAAAGGTCATGGTACACTCATTTGACATGTTTTATATTATACCCACGGTGACTACTGAATTACCTATTATTGTGCCAATAAATAATTGGAATAATAAGTGATGTATTTTGATGGCTCAACTTAATGATCTTAGAAGACATTTTCAACCTTAATGATTCTATGATTCTATTCTGAATAAGGTGAAAAATGCATTACTTATGGAATAAGCTAATATTGACAATCTTGATTAGCCTGCTGGGTGTTCAGCTGAGGTATTCAGACTGATTCACTGAAAATGTGAACAGGAAGACCCTCCTCTCTGGAAACAGAACAGCTCTGAGATGTTCCACCTTAGGCAGGCAGAAATCTAGATGTCCCAGGAAGTTAGATTCTTTGCAGTTCTAGTTGTTTTGTTGGGTTTTTTTCCAAGTGAGGCACAGGGAGAAAGTGATTTGCAAAACAGACCATTGCTCTTTCGATGGTTCATGAAACAATCTCCTTTCATGAACTGTACCTGGGATCACCATACGGAACTAAGTGCATGCCCAGTGTGTAATAGCAGAAGGCAGTAAGTTCACCCCAAATTCTCAAGAATTTGAAATAAACTACTCTACCTTCTTCTCTGTGCTTTTATCTCCTTAATTGACCTTTATGTTGTTTTAAAATATTTAATTCCTACCTAAATTTAATTTAGCCTACAGCAAATAAGACCGTAAGAAAAAAGAAACTCATATTTGTACTATTACACTAATAGGCTTAATAACAATGATCCACTAACATCTGCAATCATAAAATAAAAACTTCATTATCATTTCAATACAGTTAATACAAAACCTCAGGTTCGCCAGTACACCAGCTGTGTCCTGGTGCTCAACAACACAAAACAGCAATTCATGCAAAATTACCAGTCTTTGTTACTGACTCTTTTTCCTGGCTCCAGTCCCAAAATATTCCTGCTGTTCAGGTCTTTTGTTTCCTCTCACTGGAAGTCTTTTATTTTCTAGGAGAATATAAAAGATCATCCCCAAGAATGCCTTCAGTAGCCTTCTCACCTCCAGTATCATGACTCTAGCTCTTTATTCCTCACAGTTAAGAGACTCAAGTGTTTGGTTAAAGGTCTCTACTGATTTGGGCAATGTACTTCTTTATGCAGCGCTGCTGGCATTGCTCTAGACATGTCTATAATATTCTCTAGAACCTCTAATCACCTTGGAAGTTTAGGGCATTAAGAAAAATATTCATTTAACAGTGGTATTTCCTGACATTCCCTTAAGGATGGCAAAATGCTTAGAAAAGCAAATCAACCGGTATCTAACGCTTATCTTTGAATTAGTGTTGAGCTCTGTTGAGCTAGAAACTTATGTCCTTAACCACAAGCAAGGCCTGAACATGTTGGGTACTGTGCATGTCTTTCACTTAAAGACATTACAGAGCCGAGAGACTAAGAGGAGATAGGTTCAGGATTAAATACTTCTGTCCTGGATTTGAACCAGTAATTCCAAACTAGTCCCATTGCACTGGACCTACCAGTTCAATCACTAGAAGCAGCTTTCTGGTATACACTGTAAACCTGCCTTAGAGAGGTGACAATGATTGGTGAATTCATGGTACTGAAACACCACTCATATCCCTCTCAGACAGATATATCTCCCTCTCAGATCCCTTTCTCATCTCTGCCAAGCAGCCAGTGAGAGAAAGGACAGCTTATGTTTCAAACTCATGGGTTAACCTTGCTCTTTCCTCTCCATCTCTCTCAGTTGACTGAGGCAATTGTGTGTTTGCAAACTGAGATAATGGGTGTCTTCCCAGCAGCTCTTTTGGGAGGGTAGGAAGGGCAAAGGAAGTAGAAATGTTTGTCTGTCAGTTGTCTGCATCTGTTATTCCCCAAAGCCTACTGAGAATGTAAAAAGAGGAATGAACTTCTCAGATAATGTCCTATTATGGAGCAGACCACACATCTCAAGCTGCCATTAAGATGAGATTCAGCACTTGTAGACGGCAGAATAGTCTAAAACGATTATCCATTATGAGAGGATTGGCATCTTTCCTGAAAGCATCCTGCACTGTACCTTGGTAGAAAGATGACACAAACTGCCTTAGATCTATGCTCTGGCTACACCTTCTCTTTCTATTTTGGGAAGCACCAGTGTTTCCATGCCCCATGGTACTCTGACTAATAGTGACCAAATGAAAAATCTTTTAAGAACACAGGTTTCCCAGGTGACAGGATACATGTCTCTTTACATTGATCACTTAATCACTCATTAGAGGAGAGAACAAAAACAGCACACTGATGTCTGGAGCACAAGAATCTGTAAGCAGTGTAGTTTTCTCACTAGGTACATGAAACAACTTGAGATGTTTAAAGGTGTTTTAATCTCATTGGGAAGCAAATAACACTACGTTTTAATATTAATTCTAAAATAAGTATCAGAATTTTGTTTGGACAAGTAACATGCCTGTAAAATGGGCAAAACACTTGTGACTTGAACTTATGAAGGGTGGGGAGCCAGATGCTATACTGCAGTCAGCCATTGTTCTGTTAGACAAATCACTTCCTCAGTGTTATCTCCTCCTGTCATTCTCTATCTTGTTTATTTGTATTGCAGACTCCCTACAGCAAGACACATTTCCTAGTAAGTGTCTGTGTAATGCCTAATATTTACTCCTTGTTCTTCATCATGGTGTTTTCAGGTCTAAAGTGACTTGTATGGATCAGGTTCAAGGGTAAACTGCACTTTTAGTGCTGTGGAAAATCTCAGGTGTGTTTTCACTGAAAATGTACTCCAGTCCATACATCACTGGTACTCTGTAAAAATCTAAAGAGTTATAAATTTGGCTTTCAAGGTCCCACTTTGCAAAAAACTTTGAGTGGTTTTTTTGTTGGTGCGTATAGAGAATTTTTCATTTTAGCTAAGTTCACATTTTCAAGACCGTAATCATTTATCACAATGTCCAGGATTACAAATCTTTAATTCTCGGAACTTCTATTAATTTTTATGTTTAAGAAATAAAGTCCAGGAGATGTTGAACCCCAAACCAGCTCTGGACTGGTTCTGGTTCTGGTTCTGTCACATAACAGACAAATGTGTGATTTTTCATTTTGTTAGATACCTAACTAAAACTTGTCCACTAAAGACAAATGGAACATAATGCTGCAACAATGCATTGCAGAAATAAAAGATGAAAAAAAAGTTCTTTCAGTTTGATTCAAGCTTGTCAGATCAAATCATTTGGTTAACAGCTTTATGACTGTTCCATTCTGCTATCGTTGCTATGTCTAAAGGTCAATCTCTTTACCCCATAATACAGATTTATTTTGTTTGCATAGCTGATTCAGTCTTTCCTTCCTGAGTCAGATGTATCAATCTCCCTTTTACCTTCTCTGTAGGTGTTGTAGACAAAATTCTGCACAAGTTGTTAAGAGGGAACACTCTCAGGCTTTCCACTTTGACTATGGATTCAATAGAAGAGAAAAAGAGTCCCGTGGCAGCATAGAGATATGGAAACATCCTACATGAATGGGATGCTTTCCTGAGCTCTTGGGAAATAAGGACTCCTCTCCTAGGAATACAGTACAGCTGCTAACGCATTACTTAGGCAGAGGTTAGCACTTTGAAATACCATGTATTTGATAACCTTTATATAGACCAAAGAGACAGCTTGATGGATGACTATTCTGATGTCAGCCTGTCATGATGACTCTCAACAAACTTGATATTTATCCCCTTTTTCCACTATTTCTATTATATAATAGTAACAAGACTGTAAGCAGAGTGCTTCCAACCAGTGGAAACAGTGGAAATCACTCAGTCTTCATCTATGTTTCCAGACTGAGGATCAAAACAATTGTTTAGATATACCGTGGACACTCACTGTCCTGTCTCTTCAGCAAATCATGGGCAGTCTCCAGTTTTTGACTGAATGAGGTAATTTTCTTTCAAATGGTGCCCACAATTCAGATGATAACCTCAAAATATGAACCTGAGCCTGCTGTTCAAGAAGGATGTGTAGTGCAGCATAACCATATGAAAACTAAATAGTCTGTCTTTTCTGTGCTACTGCGGTTCTGTTATGAGAAACAGAAATTTCAGGCATTATTAGTTTAGCATTTGGGACATCTGAATTCAACTTCCTGTGATATCTGCCATGTCCACTGCGATACTGGACAAGAGCAGACCCAACAAAGGACTTTGTTGCCNTATACTGCAACCCAGGACACCCTGCAAGACACCATCCAGGCGGACAGGGTGCAGAGCTTTGTTTCTGGTGGTAGTTAGGCTTCCTGTGTAGTGACCTGTTATAAATGAGAAATAAAATAGTTTTCCTACTAAGGTCAAAGGCTTAGATGTCTGACAGCACTTTAGATTTTTGGTGCCTGACTCAGGGTGGCAGACAAAAGCCTCCATTCATTCAAGTAGTGCCCAGAGACAGGTGCCTACATTTCTTTGAAAGAACGGGGCAGATTTATCTATATTTTTTTTTCCTTTCTATGTCCTATACAATACAAATGATAACTCAAACCATAATCTCCTCAATGGCTATCATCTTCAAGTTCAGATTTCAAGACAGCATGATGGCAGTTACTTAACTCCTTGAGAAAGTCTACCTTTTAATTGTGAAAACCTATGACAAAGTTTCTAGAAGACACTTTTATTCATGTCTTAAATTTTCTTCAGCTCTTTAGGTGAAATACCTGGGTGCATGCTGTCAGGTACTGTATATTACTGTGATTCTACTGTGTTTTTACACTCATTGATTCATACAGAGAACCTGGGTAAGCACATCTGTTTCTACCCTTTGCTTCAGCAAGGCAAGACTTTTCTTTGTGGTCGTGAGTCCTGCAGAAAGAAGCAAATGGTTGAATCATCACTGTTATAGCTCACTGTGTGCTTGCCAAAGCCATCCTAGTATGATTCCAAGCAAAAGTTCCGTTGCTATTTTCAACTTGTTATGTCTTACCTATTTCATGGGGTTGTTGCAGGTTGTTCAGTTTGCAAGTGCATCTCAAAGCACCTAGTAAACTCAGATTGTTACTGCAGCAGGGCAGCCCAAAATGTTTTCCAAAGCATTTCTCTGGTGCTGCAACCGTCCGTCTTCTGAGCACTGCTGGAGTTTCTTGTCTTCCATTCTGCCACCTCTCACCTCACCCTCCTCATTCTTCTACCTGAGGGCAAAAGGTGTGGGGAGGGCAAAGAGAGGCAGTTTATCCTATACCTAGTTTGAACAGCATATACATTGTCTACTTCTCATGGATGTCAACACATTTTTTTTTATCACTACCCCTTAATAAGGCAGTTTCAGAATTCAGAGACATGGATGAATCACAGTTCCAGAGTGCGTATAAATCCCAGTGCAGCTGGACATACAATCTTTAGCTTCCATATTTCTGTAAGTGGCCAGTTCCTGGAACCACCTCACAGAAAGGATATTCTTGTCCCAGGGGCATTCTAGCAAATAAAACCTGTTTACAGTGGGTTCCTGTTCCTTAGCTAAATAAATACAAAAGCAGCAAGTACTGAATATAAAAGCTGTCCAAGGATTTGATCCAATAGACCCACGGAGAGTCAAGCACTTCTGATCAGTAGTCCTATGCTGTGCATCTTGCATGTTATTCATAAGGATCATCTGGAAAAATAGAGATTTTGTAAGCAATACGATACATTGAAAAAAAACTTGCTAGCGTCAGTATGCGAAGAACCTGACTTAGCCCCCCAGTCCATTCAAAATTCCTAATTTTGAAATTGTCCTACATGAACAAACTAGTGGACTTTAATGCGTATTAACACACAATTGCCTGTACTTCAAAAGATGTATATATTACATTATTATTTTATGTCACTAGCTGCAACTAAGCTTTCATCTTACCACTGGTCTGCACATTTTTTATTCAAGTCTTTCTTGCTTGGAGATAGACCCTGATTTTTAATAGGCTTATCTCTTCTATTTACAGTACCAACAAACATATATGAATATAGATGTAGCTCAAAAAAAAGGTTTTTCTGTGTCTGAATAAAGGATTTTTCAAACTGTGGTTCTGCGGAAACTGTGGAAAGTGATAGAGCAGAGAGAGGAAGGCCTGTTTTAAAGTGAGCTCATAAGACCCTGCATGCCCAACACCGACAAAAGTACGCTTTTGCAAACTGCATGCTCTGTATGCTCTAGCTCCTGTCTCAGTTTTAAGTGGGCTTCAACACTTTCTAGATAGTGACAGTTCTGCAAAAGTAAGTTACCTTTTTCTTTTAAAATCCTGCACGTATATCAGAATTTTCCACTGCACTTCTGTGACTGAGCTGTACGTGAATGGTACCAACGAAAAGCAAATGTTAATCAGGAAGTCCTTCGGTATTTATGTTAGAACTTGTTTGCATTACATTGGAGAAGACATTGGTAGTCATGGAAGAAGGACAGAAATCCCTTGCAAAAGAGCTCTGTCACAGAGCACACATGTGATACTGTTATCCCTGTTCTAAGAGACATTAACAAGTATTTTGTGCACATGTGAATAATAAAAAAAAAAGAAATAAAGAGATTATATTAGACATTCCTTGGAACAGACGCTCATTTTTGGTCTCTTTCTGCTACTTTTAAGGAGTCCTTGTCCATGAATGTGGTTTGTGGGTAATAGGAAATTTAATTAAAAAATAATTAATTATCCTGCATCTTGCTCTTGTTACCTTTTGTTCAGTCAGGTAGGAATTAAAAGACACAGAGAGGAAAGATTCAAATTTTGCCCAGGTACATTAGTCCTCTTTATCGTCAGATTCCCACCTGACTTTTCCCTAAGAATCCAAGGTCTGGTAATTTCTTCAGAACCTTCCCCTGGTGAAAATTCTGCCCACTGAAAGAAGTAGAAAACATATTGCTATACTTGGTAATTACTCACAGTAAATGAACACAGGTCAATTTTTTGTCAATATTTGTGTTAGCTTTTTTTTTACAAACCTTGTCACCTACTGAGCTTATGTAATGAATTAAATAAAGGGGACAAAAGCATTATCAAGAAGTATTCCCAGCCAGAAAAGAATCCAACCTCATCACATTAACCCCTCAGCTCTATTCTGCAGCTTTCATGACACAGTATCTACAAATTTGGATTGCATGCCCTTAGTCTTTCTAGCCACAACACTCAGATTTATGACAGCATAGATTTCCCATTGGAACAGATGGCATACTGCAGCAGAATTTATTAAAGCTTCATTTCCCAGATTCTCTTCTGTAGCACTTGTGCTCATTCCCCTCCTTTTCCTAACATGACAGAGCATTGTATGTCTCTGACACTGAAATTAGCACAGAGACGTGTGGTTCCTTGCAAATCTGCTCTGCATAAATAATCATTCGGATTGCTGACCTGCTAAGGCTCCTAGCTGAAAATCACGCAGCACAGCCTGTAATTTCTCCTACTTGGTGCTGCTCTACCATTTCCTTATCCTGACTTCTATGTTGTTATGCATCTCTTATGTCTGACATGGGAGAAAATAATCAGCTGGGGCTTAGGAATATTATCATTCTAGGTCTTATGTGTAAGTATCTTGGCTTAGTAAGAAGACAGATAGGTATCAAAGAAAGGATGTGACTCGACAAAATTAGGCCAAGTTAAAAGTGTTTAGGTTTTCAGGAAGTATTATAATTTCAGTTTTTCCATAAATCAGATTTGTAACAGATGGGTGAAATGTAGGTCAGATGCAGCAGACATCTTCATAAGCACTTGCTTTAATGGTTTCTTTGATAACTTCTGTCTCTCTTGTCACATGATAAAAGACGGTTTAAACCAGCCCATGCAGACCACTTGCAATAAACAAGGGTTACTGACTGAGCGGGCAATCCTGCAGAATGAAGGGCAGGATTGTGGCATTCACTTTTGCCTTGGGCCAGTTTCATCCTAGATGCATACTGGATAAAGCAACAGCATTGCAGGCAGGCAGAATTTGCACCCCTGTTAATAAGTACTGTGGCACATTTTATAAACAAGATCACAGGCACACTGAAGTTCTTAAAATCACAAGGCATCAAAAGGCCAACCAAGGACAGAGTAGAAGCCTTGACTTCGAATTTCCTACATCTTGCCAGCTGAGTACCTGAGATTTATGTGTCTGCCTTTGTATTTTGAAAAAAGCTATATGGGACACAGAGCCACCTCCTCAAAACAATATTTAGTTTATTCTAGGATATTTCCTTTTAATGGCTCACAGCCCCTTCAGTAAATATATATATGAGAGTTTAAATGATCGGATTTTAAAATTAGGTATCCCTTGGAGCTAGCTGTGAAGGCCCACTGTATAAATACATCATTGCTCACAGGCGTGAGGGATGTAGCTGCTCCTTTGGAGCTTTAAGAGGCTCTGATGCTGATGCTGTGCCTGCTGTACACGCTGCTGGCTCTCATCTCATGACGTACACAGAGCTCCATGAGTGCGGCTCTGCCCCTGCAGCTGCTCAGTGCATTGCTGGGCTGAGAGATAATAGAGATCTCTGCTACTTATGTGATCTAGCTTTCAGTGTAAAAATAAACATGCACAAAATCATTCAAAATAATCTGTCATGTTACCCTTTCTTCCTGAACACCATTCTTTCCAGTTGTTTTCCTCACATCTGATATATTTCCCTAAATTAGATACCGTGTTTTTGTTTTACATCACTAATTGTGTGCCACCTGGATCTCAATTCCCAGTAAAAGGTCAGTCAAACCCAGAAATTATTTTTCTCATGTATTTCTAAATTTGCTTAGTTCTGAGCCTGAGATAAAATTATTTAGAATATTGTTATTATTTTTTTAATAGACTTCATCTGTTTATATACTCTAGAAGAGAAGCTGGCTGGTAAAACTCTTGCATATGTGCTTAATTCAACAGAATTGCCATTCAGCTTAAAGATGTAGTTAAGTACTTCACTTTCTGACATCTCTGGGTAGAGCTGCTAATAGGAAATTACAGTTACTGATACAGAAAGATATACTGATTTCAAAATCCCTCTCTTAGAATACTTTGCCACCTGTATGGAAAATAATTCTTGAACAGGGCTCATCTCCATGGGCCAAAGGCAGGTAAGAAATGACATTGCTTCCCTGCTGTACTCTAGGGAGCCACTGCTGTTAAGTGCAAGCCAAACCTGTAACGGGATAGATGAAGGCCAGGCTGAGTCTTCCTCTGCAAGCCTTGCATTAAGAGGTGTGCAATAGGAAGCCGCTGTATGGGGCCTAAGGACAACAACCACTGGAACTGAAATCAATTGTAATCTTTCCATGGCACAATATAGCTTTGGCTAGGATCCAATAGGAAAATAAATTTTAGCTGACTGATGGAGTGAGTGGAAATGATCATATTTGCTGCGAACCTGTTTGTTTAAAAGGAGTCTACGAAGTCCCATTTCCCCTCACTCAGCAGAAACTTGTTAAGAAACCACTCTTTTGGTGATACCTCTAAGCTCTCCTATGGGAGCACTCATCCACTAAAAGTCTTTTCAGGCATTTCTGAATAATAGCTATCAGTACTTGTTCTGGCTCTGATTCTGGTTCTTCCTTGCTTTCTTCTCTCTTACTGCACCAAGTTCATTTGCTGGTTCTTCTCTAACACACACAATAATAATAAGAGCCAGAGACATTTTTCCACGGACAAGAGAGCTGGATAGGGTCATAAAAGCCTTTAATGAAGACACTATTCTGGTTTCACCAAAAGTTACACAGAGATGTTTGTAGCCTTCTTATCTTACTCTAGAGAAACCTTGCAACTCTCTCTTCATTGCAGAGATTTAATCCAATTTATCACATCTACATATTATGTAGTCTTCCTCCTAGATCATACAAAATCAGAGAAGTATGTTTTGTCTCTCTTTGGCTTTTGGCAATTGGTTGTCTTGGAAAATACAGGTGTAATGGTGAACTGTTCTTGACTGAAAGGGCCACCCATGTAAAAGCATTCCTCTTCATTGCAACTCCAGGCTGAAGATTCATTTGACGCTATAAGCAGATTGGGATATGTACTGATCAAATACAAAAATATCTTTGATAGAAAACTGGCTGTATAGAATAAATATATCACAGGTTAGTTACTTCACTTTTATGAGAAGTGGAAGAATATTGTGACTTGTGACTGTACCTAAGCTCTTAATGATGGGCCATTTCAATATGATGCAAAATCTCTCCATTAAACATATCTTCATGTTAATGACTCATATTTATGGATGGAGGGTAGCAGCCATTTTGCCTTTCTCCACCTCAAAGAGGGTTTGAAACTAACCCCTTCGCCTTTTCACATTCTCTCTGTTGTAGCACACAGTGAAAAAATGCTCGTGCCTCCTTGCTTGATGTCTCCCTGAAATTATGCACAGTAATGGTTTATCAAAGCAAAGTTGCTCTGCTGGGTAATGACATTTTTCAGAATTGAGCTTTAACATGGCATAGAAATTGTGCTATAGCTTCTAAACAGTGCTGATGTAGATTTGATAAGGCAAAAATCAGGGATGGGATCACTGTTGCCAGAGCTGTGTCTCTTTTCCTGGACACTCACATCACCAGGGAGGGCAGTGATCTGCCCTGTGATACAGCTCCACAGCCACACGGCATGCTACCTCAGCTTCCATCTTTTAAAAACAACCCAAATTCAAAAACCACTTAACTAGAGAATAGAAATTATAGCCTGACAAAGATGACATTTCTCAGGACTGGCTATCTTCAAAATGCATTCTGTTCGTCATAATTGTTGAGTCATTAATTTCCTCTCTGGGCAAGCAATTAGCACTCTTTTTCCTGGGGAGAAAATTTCTCTTTGGAAGGCAGCGAGAGAGGCTGGGCAAATGACAGCAGGTTTGCAGAAGCTGGTCAGCTGCCTAATCCTTACAACAGTTTCTGGCAAGATGTTTTACAGAGGAGCACTTGCATGTCCATAAACATCCATGCTCACGTTCATTTATACACCACACAGAAATGTCAGCCATAATCCAGGCCTCATTGTTCCCTCTGCTGTAGAGTTCATGCCTAAAATCTGAAATTTTAGGCCATCTGAAAATCAGCCACAGCTGATGCCTTCTGAAAGGTGGTAGATCAATATACGGATCAATGATATTCAATTTATACTCGGAAAAACTTAATTTCTCTGCCCTTATTGAAGTACTGATTGAATAAAGATCATAAACCAATTATTTACTGACAACATATACATAAATATCTTATTTGAGCAACGATAGAGAAGGAGAGAAATAAAGAGAAAGACTTTATTTTTCTTCACTCTTTGTTGTAGATTTAATCTATTTCTGTTATTGTAAGTGAAAAGTAGCTGACATAAAGACATTAAGAGACTAAATGTTTCTCATGCTGCATTTTATTTCTTTTGCTAGTGAGTGGTACTCACTTCAATTTCAAATCCAGTTCAGACTACAGAGCATTAATACAGCTAACTAATGAAACGAATTCCAACTTTTATAATCTTAAGCTCTGAAAGATTCACAAAATTCTCGTGTCCTTCGATCTTATGTGACTAATGCAGTCAGAGGAAAATATAAAAACTGCAGCTGGGTGGATAAGATTTAGATTAAGAGAACCATTACCTCATAACAACACTAGGAAGAGGATATAAATGTTAAATTGAGTTTGGATGTTGCTCAAAGCAGAATGTAAAGTGGTGGGAAGAGCCTGTGAACCCCCTGCTGCTGGGCGAATCGCTTTTCTTAACGCAGCAGCAGTACTTAGACAATCAAAATAATACACTGTACATTTCTATTTCAGTTAAACAGGAATAATTGTGAATAAACTTCCTACAAAATATTTTCCACCACTGAGCTTGGCATTCTGTACAGAAAATTGCCACCCCATGGTTTTCAAAGGCCTTCAGCCACATGAACATTTTCAATAAGGGCTTGGGTTGGAAGGGTACGTGTGGTTCCTGGACAGATGGCCCACAGGGTGGGTAAGGATGGGAGCCTGACATCAGCATCTCATGGCCGAGGGTAGATGAAGCTGAGCCCTTGAGTGTGGATTACACCGATATTTGTGGAGCAGTGTGCTGGACCAGGTTCCCATCCCATGCACGTTCTCAGGGCATCAGCAGAACCTCAGGCTCCACCTGCAAAGCTGGCCATGTGGTTTGACATCTTCAGATATCAATCCCAGGTTTTGCTTGAGAGGTGATCCAGTGGCCCTAATCTGCTGGGGAATTGCTCTAGGTAAGCAACAAATTGCTCTTCCTTTCGTACTTCCCTCTCTATCTCCTCCTTCTTCCTCTACTTGTCCAGTGCAGAAGGGAGGTTTGTTGGCTGAAGGGAGGGTAAGGAGGAGAGGAATAACACACGTCTCTGTACTTGTCTGATCCTGGAGCTGCTGATGCAGAAGGCAGAGCCACATTGTCTCTGTTCTCATTAGAATCTGTAGCTAACATTCCCCAGGGGACAAATATTCAACTGGAGCTTTAGGAAACAGAAACTCCAGGTCTTCCAGGGGTCAGCCACTCAAAGTAGGTAAGAGTAGTAAAAAAAACTGAGACAATATTCTGGCTCTATTTGCCAAGCTCTTTCCTCATGTTGGTTGTTTTCACCTGTTCCTGGAAATGCAAAGGGCCCAGAAATGGTTGTGGACATGCCTGTACATGCTGGTGTCAGCTCTCCTTTCAAGTTCATCCAAAGCTAGGAAGAAGAGTAATCTGATAATCGATTTTTGCTTCTGTTGCGCTCTGAAATATGTGTCAGATTTGAGCTTCAAAGAAACTGCTTGTTCACCCACACAGGATTCCACTTTTTTATATTCTCCTTTGCATTTTAACTGCACCCAGTGGACTGTTCTTTCAGAGAATTCAGACACTCAGCTGAATACCAGCAGCTTTCGTGAGATGTGTGCTGCGGTGAACAGCCCTTGTTTCTTCTGCTGCTGCTGCATAAAACCTAAACGGAGCACTTTTCACCAAAAAGAATTAGTACTATGCTTTCTCAGATTTTTTTTTTTTAATTGATATATATGATGATGGATAACTCTTTACTGCACCCTTACAAAAGTTTTTGGGTCACAGTGAAAAATCTCAGTGATGCAGTTGCTCATGTTACAGAGTACCAAATATTACAGAGTAATAAGTGAGAGCCATTACCTTGGATGATCTGTAGCTCACATTTCTTGAAGATGAACTGAACACCTACATTCAGTGGCCAATATATCTAACATTAAGCATAATCTTCAAATATTTATTTTATTCTGAATGTTTGAGGGAAACATGTAGGGTAAGGTTCAGGTCAGAGTCCTGTCTGGAGCAGCACAAAATCTGGGAGTTTGACTGCAGTTAAATTGCTCCTTATTCTGAAGAGGAGAGTTAATTCTCAGGCAGTGAGGCAAGTAACAGAGGTGATTATCCAGTACCTTGTGATTATCGTAATACTCATCTGTCACTGTGATATTGTCGGCCGGCACAGGATCCACTTACCATGCCACCTTGGAGCCATCAGCAAGGAGCACAATAGATCCCAGCTAAGGCACATATCAGCATCTACTGTGGCTAAGGAACAAAATGCTTTTTCTATCAGTGGAAATTTATACTTATAAACCAGAGTTTATCACTTGCCTGGAGTGGTAAATCTTTGCTCAAGCACATTTCGTCCTTGCAGTCAGGCTCTGAAGCAGCACGGCAATGCAGGAGACTGTGTGTACAACTTAGACTTGATCTTGTACAAAGATCTATCTCAGACTCACAGCCAGGAACTATTGAAACAAGCAGGGCTTATATTTGTTTCCTTCAAGTGTTGATGTGGACATACTTCACTCGTGAGTCTATTTGCGCAACTCAATTAGGAAGGATGTCAGCTTGCCTGACTGAGCTGAGTTTCACAGCTCTTATGGGCTTTAGACTGCCTCTGCTACTGAGGCAGCAAGAGTAGGTAGCTGAGTGCACAGGCTCACTCCCAGAAACAGGCCAGTGGCTCTGGCCATAGATATTCCCCTTTCTGTGCCTTTGTTCTCCAGGTACCCCCTTGTCTGTGCTGCCTATCAGGCTATAAGGAATTCCGGAGCAGGGATTGTTCCTGTTGATATGCAGAGCGGTATGGTACACTAGTTTGAAGTCCTCACCAGCTCTGTACGTATCCCTAAACCAAAATCAGTATAGTAACGCCAGCATGCTGTTTGACCACTAAAACTGTGAAAGTTAATTAATCCAGGCAGACAGGACATTGACAACGTTACGTTGTCTCCCAGTTCTTCACACTCTGCTGCGCTATATAGGTACAGAATATTTAATTAAACAGCGTTTAAGCTAAAGGGACCTTGATGATGAACAGGACTACTATATACTACTACAATAGAAACTAAGGACATCAATCGAGTGGTGCCCAGATTACTTACAGCAGGGGTAAATTGAGCATCAGTAATTGTTCGGTAGTGCTGTGGGTGAAAAATGTGATGCCCTCGTGGCCAAGAGGGTTAAAGTTTGGGGAAGTAGCAAGAAAGAAAGAAAGGAAAGGAAAGGAAGGAAGGAAGGAAGAAAGGAAGAAAGGAAGAAAGGAAGCAAGCAGCTCATATTAAACTGCAAACTTTTGGTGCAATAAATTAGAAATTGGGGGGTGGAGTAGGAAAGAGAGTGACAGTGTTCCTATCAGTTCTTCCCATTGATAACATATGTATAATTATAAGCCAATGCAAGAGCCAGAGCTGAGCCCATCTTGCTGGCGTAGAAAGGAGCTAACTTTTTCAAAGTTACTTTTTCTTGTTATGCTTCTAGAGAGATAAATGATTCATAAACAAGAACTACTTTTTATGTGTTTTTTTTTTAATCTAGAAGGTAAAGAACTAAACACAAAAGAATTCCATTTCAATACAGCTGTTTCATGAACTATTAACTAGATTAAAGTGGATTTAAACTAGTTCCAGGTTTTAGCCTGTAAAATAAGACCATGGTAGCTGTTGAGCTCCTGTCTTACTGAGGTAATAGGAAAATAACTTGATTTATACTGAGTCCCTTTGGCCTTGTTTATATCTGTACTTGCGGTAAAAACTTCCGGAGGGAGGCATTCCTACTCTCATTTTTGAAACTTACACCACTTTGTTTTGTAATTTTTATTTTTGGTAATCTCTTTTGTTAACAGTGTCCTGCAGAGACCTACAGTAGTGAGTCCAATGCAAACAGGACATCAAAACGCATTACATTTGAAAACACATGCTGGAGTATAGTTAAGATTGCAACACTTAGGACTACAGCTTGTAACATTATATAGGGCTACACTACACAAACACTTGAAATGAAGAATTTCTCACACAGTTACTATTATTTTTGAGGGAGTTTATGTTTGGGTTTCTCAGCATCTTATCACAGACTTTAATAACCTTTCCTTGAAAAATCCTCCCTCTTTGTATGTGGCAGAAACCAATGTGTAACCAGACCTTGGGGATACCTTTGCTCAGGCAAATGAAAACAGACCTTGAAGGCAGCTGGGATTTGCAGCTGCCCCAGCTGCAAATAGATCTCATAGATCTATTCATAGATCTACATAGATCTCTACAGATCTCATAGCCCCAGCTGACCTGGGGGAGCAGCCTGGCAAGCAGAGCCCACGCTCAGACCATGCCTCACCTGAACCACCCTTCTCTCCTGCTCATTGCTCAGCTGCTGCCACACAGCTACTGCACTAAGCACCCAGAGAGAGTGCTGTGGCCCCCAGTGTCTCTCTCACTGCCTGTGTCCCCTTCCTCTCTCTGCTGCCGTCAGGTAGGGGTGGCTGGAGGTAGCAGTGGGAGGACTGGGCAGAGCAGGGTGTGGAAGGCTGGACAACCGCACATGCTTCAACCTAAATTTAGTGGCTTCTATAGAAAAAGTATAACAAATGTAGAAATAGGTAACATTCCCATATTTCATCCTATATCCTTATATTGAAACAAAATCCAACATTAAATTGGAAACCTAGAACCCATTTGGGACTCACTCCAGCTTTACTGAGAGAATTAAATTGGGGGGTCACAGCTTAGTTCTGTCTGGTAGAGCAGAAATATGTGAAAAGATTTGGCCCTGTGGAAGATAGTTTCCAGTCTAATTCACTTCAGTGATTTCCGTGTTTGTCTTGCAACTTGTCCTGAAATGAGATGGAATGCCACACTGTGTGGGAATTCACTGCCTTGTAACTAGCTTTTGCAAAGAAAAAAGGTTGCTTTGATAGAGATATCATTCCATTTAGGCAACATCCAAGTTTTACCAACACCCAACCCTGGCCTTACAGCCTGCTTAATTTGCCAATATACCACAGGAGTGTAACCCAAGTTTCTCAGATGACTTTGCTTATTTCCTCATGCCTAAATAAATTAGTGTGACTCTGAAAACAGTGCAGTCTATTCTCTGTGGAAATCCCTGTATTTCTGGTTTGACATAGTCCTTCCCAGCTCCTTTTCATCCATTGAGTTCCTTGCAGTGGGAAGAAACAGCAGTGCAGGCGCTGTTGAGACACAGCCATGAAGCCGCCATATCGAGACAAGTGACAAGGTAGCTTTTAAAAATCTCCTGACACAGCTGAAAAGGAATGTCTGCTCTAAAAACTTGTCTAACCATATCAGTTAAAGAGTGACCCAACAAAGAATAAACTCCAGTCTCTATGACCGTAGCAGAAGTCTGGAATTACTTTCTAAGCTCTGAAGTGCATTTACTAAGGATTTCCACTTGCAGAGGCAATATCAGCTTCGGGCCCATATTGTATGTCACATTTTAATGATATTCTAACAACAATTTGCTCTAGGTGTGGCTAAAGTATGTATATGGATTTTAGTCAGAAGAAATATATATCTGAGGAAATTCTAGACTATTTTTTAGACACTAGTGAGGTAGAAGCAGCTCTTGTGAATTAAAAACAGTCCTGGAGACAGCCTTTGGACATTACTTGCAGCAAGATTGATTCCTATCATCTTATCAGCCTAAGCATATGACTGCAGAACACATTTAGAGCTGTCAGGCTGTTTCCACAGCTATGACACAGAAATGACCAGCCGATTATCTGCTCGAGTACAGAAGGTCAGCACTCTTGCTGGGATCTTGGAATACAGGGAGGACAAATTCCTTTTTGTTACCAGGTGCAAGTTAAATAAAAAAAAAAAAAAAAGAAAAGCAATCGATTTTAATGAGTGACTCTGGATTTACACTGTTACAGCTAAGACCAGAGTTTGGCTCATTGTGTGTAGATATATCTATGAATAACCTTCTTAACCTGTTGGAAAACTAATGACGGAAAATGTTCCCCATAAAAGTATATATATTACAGCTGTGTAAATATATTAAAAAGCCCTAAACTGTCAGCAGACTTGCTGGCAGATGTATGAATGCTTCAACAAGATCTCTGTACTCCACATAGCTTCATTTTTATCCTCTACATAGACACACACACATGCACACCCATGTATAGACTTAATAACTTCTAGAGTACAAAAGTCTTTGATCAGTTAGCTCCTCCAAGCAAACAGGATCCATGGCAGAATACATGCTACGTTGTACTGCTTATGAAACACATTTTATGAGCCTTACCTGGTTGCCAGCTGTAAAATTCAGCAGGCAATCTATATAGCAATCCCCAGGCCTAAGAAACAGAGGTTCTCTTTTTCTCCCTTCATATCTTCCAGGGGAGAACAAGAGACAGCTTCTGATGCCACTGAAGACTACCCATAGACGCCCCAGCAAGACCAGAGAGATTCCTTATTTTCTAGCTCCATAAGTTGCTTTTATCATGGGTCAGTGGCAAGTTTTCAAGGAGCAAGTAAGAAACATGGAGTAGGTGTCTTTAAGTTCCACTGCTCCTTGGTATTACTACTGGAGAGATGTGAATGACAAATTCAGAGCTAAATCCTGACCCAAACCTGTACGCCCACTATTTCAGTGGAAAAAAAGGGGGGTAAGGGAGGATTTGACACATACTTCTGGTATTTTTAAAAGCTAATAAAGTGGTTAAATGTCTATAACTGAGCAGCTACAGTGAATAGTTAGTTTTTTTGGCAAGACTCTTAAGACATATTTACAGCATGCAATTGGAAAATAAGCTTGTTATATGTTATAAATAAACTATTCCCAGTGACAGATTAAGAAAATATTGGATATGTACAAAATGACAGCATTAAACAATGAAAGTATTTCCTGAGGAGCTGAGCCTTAGCAAAAGCCACAGACAAAATATTTTTAGTGGCATTCCAACACTCTGTGTTTCAGAGCCATTTATAACAGAGCTCATTATGAGATATTCCTTTCTGCTGCAGGCCACAGCTGGATATACCAAAAAATTAAAGAAATATTTACCTATGAGAAAGAGTCACAGTACCTGGCTTTATTTCATACAGATAATTTCTCCTCTTCAATCCACCACGTGGGTTCAAGAGAATTTGCCCTTATGCCTCCAAATCCTTAAGTCCCTGCCTCTCCCGAGAACTGCTATAAATCCAGTCATTCCCATATGCATGAGCAAAAAATCACAGAAGAAGGCTTCTGCAGAAGCTTGTCAGGGTAGGAGGATACCTGTACCTGTGGGCTGTAATTGCCTGCTCCCCTTACATCCTCCTACAGCACAGTAGCTGTGAACCCTCTTGCAGCACATGCAAAATGGATCCTAACTTCAGCTATTGTGCTGGGCTTGCAAACTAGTTTTCAAGTGAGTCATGCTGCTAAAAGCCCAGGTATACTTTCTTTTCTCTTTAGAACAGCTAAACCCAACCACTAAACAAATTACAGCCCTTAAGGACTCAGATGGGGTGGTGAGGTGGAAGGTGAAAGGAAGAGAGCAGAAGTGTGAAAATGCATTGCCTCTGAGCAGCAGTAGCTTGAATACCTTGAGGGTATTAGGAGGAAAATGCTCAGATAAAAGGCACTTTGCGGGCTTTCTAAAAGGTAAAAGCATCATTGCCTTCGAAGCTGGCCTGCAGGTACCGGCCAGCTGTGCTATTGTGCAGTGGCACAAAAAAGGGAATTTTGGCTGCTTCGCATTGGGCATGCATCCACCTTAATAACACTTGTGCTGGCCTGCCTTGTCCTTTGGATCATGACTCAAACCGGAGCCCCAAGCATTTTGCTTTCAGGAACTGCTTTTTAGCAGTGTTTTCCCCCTACCAGGCTATGTCTGTTCTTCTGGGGTTTTCACCATATTCCTCCCAGCCTGGGCAGATGGCACAGTCTGTTACTGGAAAAGCTGCTCTAGGGAGAAGAAATAAGCTGGGAGGAAGCAGAGAGTTATCATCACTTTGCTTAAGGGACATCTCAATGCAGATCTAGATTCCGTTTTCCTTCCTTTCCTCCTCTTTCCTGTGTGAATGGTGTTGACAGCGTGTGTGAGTGTGTGTGTGTGTGTGTGTGTGTGCAAGTCTGCCAGGCTTCTGCAGCTGCCTGGCTAGTGTTCCTCTCCCAGGGAGCACTCATGCAGGTAGAGCTGCCGGTTGGCTTCCCTAGCTGTGCTTGCTGTGTAAATACGGACACTCTTCACACGTTTGCCTTTCTTTTGGAGGGTATTAGTTGTTGGGTCTCTGGGTGGCTGCAGACTAGCGCATATCAAGAGCCGCCTTGTCCTCTCTCCCTTTGGATGCATATCTGAAAGCTGACTCTAGGCACACCCAACCACCGGTTGTATACAGAGATGTGTGTAAGTCCACGCCACTGTATGAGGACAGCCCTGTCCTAGAAAGTTAGAGAAGAAGACGATCTCTTGGATCAGTTAGTTTTGCCCTCTGATGGCTGGGGATGCAACACAGTTTGAAACAGTAAGCTATAGCTGTGTAATAAAATGCCGAGGAGGCATTCCCTGTTTTGGGTTGTTGTGGTTGTTGATGTTTGTTTTGTTTGTTTTGGTATTTTTGCGTGGGTTTTTATTTTTTTTAGGCACCTGTCTACTTCATCAAGTGTTTATTTAAGATCTTTTACTTCTTCCATGAAAGACCATGGAAGTACATTGATGAGTTTCAATGTCAGATGAATCTAATTTCAAATTCTTCATAAATAAATAAATAAACACCAGTTGTTCTAATCACGGTGATCCAGCTTTTTCTGATGGTAAATTTTAGACCCCAACCTGGAATTGATAGTGGTGAGTATTGGCTTTAAAAAGATATGAGAGCACTCCTACTTTCAGCCCCTCCTTCTAACAGACAGAACCACAGTGATGACAGATATTCTGAGCTCATAGAAAGATTTCACAGGCCTGTCCAAACCTGTGATTCTCCTGCTGTTTTGAATGATACATGCTATGAAAGCTACAGAGCAAGTGAAGCTGTTGCAATGGCCAGAATTTCCTCATAGGATCATTCCAATAACTTGAAAACTTAGCTAGGAAATCAGATGATTCCTTACAGAAATATATTAATTACGTCTTTTTTTTTTTCCCCAGGACTGATAATGTACTCTAAGCAGGTATATTTGCTAATTGTTGCATGCTTCTCCATGAATCATATCACATTTTGATGCTAATTGCATAATAATTGAGGCAATTATTAATATATAATAATTTAGATTAGATAGGAGCAGCCAAATTCTATTTGTACATAGTGTAAATCCAGAATAGTTTCTCTAGGATTTATTCTCCCAGTACAAAGTATCACCTCCACTGAATGGAAGGGTGTTTCAACCTAAATAGGATTAAACAGATCCATTGGTAGTTATAGGGCAGGGTAACAGCAGAAGACAAAAGGCTGAGTCCATAAACCATATAGCAAAAAAATGAAACTGAGTAGAAAGATTACTGTGTTAAGCAATAGTAAAGATATTACATGTTCTAATGTATCTGTATTTACTGTGTGTGGCTATATGCATAAGAAAAAATACTTCTACTGTGAAAGTGGTGCAACAACAGCTGGAAGATGTTGTCCAGAGGAGTTGTGGAGTCTTCGTATTTACAGATATTCAGAACTCTATTTGCCATGGTCTTGAACCAACTGCTTTAGTTGTAGGTTTGGACTAGATGATCTCCAAGAGGTCTCTGTCAACCTCAACCACTTTGTAATTCTGTAAATGTAATTCCAGGGTGTTAAGGAACATTTAAGAAAAGATAAAACACTCTTTTTTCCCCCTAAAACTTGCTGCTTTAAAGGCTTCAGCTTGCTCCAGGAACAAATAAAAGATTTTTTGCCTTATAGATTTTTTGTATGGAAAGTTGTTGTAAATGTGAAGTGAAGCAATAATACAATAAAGAAAAATTGTTGAAGGTAAATAATAAATTTGGGTACACCTTCTTTCTTCTGGGATCTCAGAGCCTAAGTAAATGGCACAGCAGCAGGAGAAGAGAATGCTGGATGAAGGGGCTATGTTCAGGAAGCACTAATTCTTATTAGCTGAAAGCATAATCAATAACCATGTAGCAGAATGGAGAGTCACCAGTATTGTTCTGCCCTTTGGAATTCTCCTGTTGTGATAACAGGTGTGGTGACTCTCATATTCAGGGCAAGTAGTTAAAGGGCAATTATAGTCATATTCCTTCAATTTTCCCTGTAATTAGAGTAATTATATATCCTACATGCCTATATCCCAAGCTGCGATCATGCTAGAAAAAGTAATTTGTTTTCATGAAAATCTTATTAAGCTGCATGATCATTGGTATTAATCTTTCCCTGTTAAAAACTTTGTTATTTCCTATAATTGAAGTCCAATGTATTGTGCTTTCAGTATTGCCAAATCCATCTGTGTTTTTCCTCAAGGCAAAAGGTCTGAAGCAGCTGTTAATGTAGAAAAGTCTAACAGCATAAATCATCTGAATTTCTCTTCAGTTTGATTCTATGCAACAGCTGCTTTAATCTACTTCACAGCACATTATGTTTGTAAAACAATGCAAATTGGGCTGTGTTTTGGTGGTTGACCTGTTTGTCTAGCAAGTGTTAATTCAACAGTGGTGCAGTTTTACTGTCATATTTATAAAGAACAACTGATTTGTCTCCTGGGAATTCTCTGTCTGGATGTTTTCCGCCTTTTGTAGTATGGTAACAGATTGACTTCAGTTGGAGTGGAAGATATTTTCTTCCCGAGGAAACATACATATCTGACCGAATTTTTAGCTGCTGTATTCCTTGTGTAATCCAGTTAAGGGATAGAGTGATATGTGTTGTGTATGATCTTCCCTTGTGCACAGATATTTACAGGCCTGAATGGAATATTCCTGAAAATATTTACTGTACCTAACAGTACAGTAGGAGTATCCAAGTCAGAGTAACTATTTTTGCACAAACATCCTTTGCATGTTTCACTTACTCTGAAAAGATTAAAAAACACCAAATTTTTTTCCTGTCTGCTTTAATATTTTATATTCAGAAACCTGATATGAATAAATGTATGGTTTCACTTTATTCTTAGTGTATGCCTAAGATTTGTGCCCTTTCTCTTCCCACAGTATTCTTTTAATTTGCTATTTTTTCCCCAGCCAGTTTTAAATAGTTTATATTCCAATCAAGCTTGAGATAGATGTGAGTAAAAACATTTGAGAATAGTTTTGCAAATTCTGATTGACTTTTCTCATCTTACGTCTATATGTTCGCACATCTTTGCTATTCAATGAATTTTAGGTTCTTGCTTATTGGAAGAGTAGAGAATTTCTACCTTTTAAGTGAATATACTCATATATGTAACAGCCATGCAGGTGACAAAAGCTGTCTGATGATGTGCTGTTGCTGTAGTCGGTGCTATTATATACAGCAAAACTTCTTAACTTTGTTTAGAAGATTTTTAGACACCTAAAAGCAAGGCAGTGCCAATACATGGTCAAGATAACACTGACAGGCAAGCCTTGGTAGGTCTTGCTGAACTAGTTAAATCAGCACTTCTTTCAAGAAGATATAGCTCCCAATTAAAGAGCTGGCAGAAGAGAGCATTTTACTGCACCTCAGCTGTTCCATTTTACAGCCCTGTACATGAGCTTAACTGAGCAATAGAAGTTGTTTTGCAGTAAGACACTAGATTATGAGTTGGAGCAGCTGAGGTGCAGCAGGTTTTGCTGTATCTGGAACGGGAGCAAGAATTTCTGGCAGAGGGTCAGTAACAAACAGCTGGGATGGGGGGAGAAGAGGCAGTAAGGTCTTAGCCACCACAGCTGTTTGCTTAGTGAATGTGAGTCAGAGCCTTGAGAGAAGCATATACTCAAAAACAGTTGAATAGTTCATGAACCACCTGTAGCCTGAAATACATTCACAGGGAGTATTTGTTGGACAGCTGAAAACGATGAGTAAAAGTACCCATGCCTGCTCTTGGATCGCTTGCACAGAGAACAGAAGGCTAAACTCATAGTACAAAATTTTCTTTATGAAGTTCAAGGTCTTGTACTTGGACTCTGAAGGTAAAGTATTTTAAATGGAAGCTGGTTTTGTAGGGTGTGTCCTGGTAACCAGTATGTCCCTGGCACTTTGCAAAATGCAATCCATTCAATGTTCTTCTGAAAATGGCACTTGCCACGTACAGTACTGACAGAGTTTATTAGGAAATACCACAAAAGAATTCAGAGGATATTGAGGAAAAGAAAAGCTATGACATCAGCCAAGAAACTCTCAGTGTCAAAAAATTCACTCTGTTTTTATCTCTTCTGATAATTCCTGAACCTTGTCTACAGAGAGGCACTCACAGCTATTTATTTATTTATTGATATTCATATCTATAAAACATGTGACCCCTGCCCAAGGATCTGGTTGTGTTTACATTCAAAAAAATCTAATTAATAATTCACAACATATTACCAACAACACTAGAGAAAAGAAAATCACAAAGCTAATTAATATCCAAGAGAGCAAAAGCCCTCTAGAAACTTCAGGTGTAACCAATTTCCCCACTAAGATAAGAAGTACGTGGATTTTCTTATGAAGAAATACAAAAAAGCTTTGCTCTGTGCCCTAAAGTCTAGAAGGACTAGCAGTCCAGCTGGAAACAAGTTCTAGAGCTGAGCATTTTTCCTGGCAAATATTTTCCTGTCCATTACTGGAACTGGAACTGACAGCAGAAACACTCCAGGTGAACTCAATGGCGTAAAAGATGAACCAAAGAAAAAAACATGTCCCAGACAACTTAGGGCTTTGTAACTTACACCAACATGTTCAGTGTTATTGCTCTACAAACAAAACTTTATAGACTGCTTTCATAAAAAAGGCACTCGGAACTAAGAGTAAAATGGTCATGGAGTTCATTTATGACACAATAAAAGCAAATTAGTCATGGAGCAATAGTATCAGGTAAAATCAAATCCGACTTGCTTATTCAAACACTTTACAACCTGGAAAGTAGAAGACAATAATTTAATGTCTTGATAATAAAACCTTTAAACAGTCAGATACATTATTTTGCATTTAATGTAGGGGCAAACAAGCTAAAAGGTGTTTAGAAACCTGCAGAACTCAATGACTTATACAGTAAGAGTCTAGCAGATGAGTAAAATTTATAGAGATCTGCTGACATAGGCTAGATGATTAGGACCTTGTGACACATGCCCTCATGTTAAAGCTCAAGAAGCTGACACTGGTCAGAGATTTTCAGTGGATTGCATTCCACAAGTGCAGGATTTGTCTATGTAGTTCAAACCTGTTGAGCACAATACAATTTCAGCAGCTGCTTTGCTCCTTTGGTCTCATTAGGAAGGGAAATTTTTCTTTGCCCTGTAGGAATACTTTTCCACAATTCCTTTATGGCTCTCTGCCCTTTTCTCCCCACCAGACCATTATTGCCTAATGGGAAACAACAGAATTGTTTGATGGGGGCTTTACCACTCACTAAAGGTGGTGGAAACTCTTGTCCTTGGTTCTACATTAGGGCAATTGTGTTGGAGAAATATTTTTCAAAATGTGTAAGGGGAGTTTAGAGGACATTGTTGAATCTTGGGAAGAATTGTGGAGAAACACTGAGTGTATGGAGAGGACGTAATGGTAGGTGAGAAGGAAAGATACACTGCTTCTACTCAATCTTGAAACATTCGAAATACATAACTAATCAAAACTCCCATAAAATTCTAATTCATATAGAACATTTGCTAGCTGTGTATCTCACACACTAGATACCGTGTACCTCATTCAATAAAATCTCAGAACGCCTGATGTCCAGTGGCCTGTAAAATACAAGAAAATCCAAGAATCCCTCTTCTTAGTGACACAATAATAATTATTCCATCTTATCAAATGAAAGACACATTCTATTATTTGTCTTCTCCCATATCTGCTGACTAAAATCACTGCCATGGGAACAGCTGCCACAGTGCAGAGGTGCCAAACTAAGGAGGACCTGCTGAGAGGGGTTCTGCTCGACTTGCTTCCCAGCTCTGTCATTCATGGTTGGGTTTCTATTCAAACAGCAGCTGTCTTTTGGATAAAATCAAAGAGCTTGGAGTTATCTATGCATTTATATTCAGTGTAGGACCATTGCTTAAAAACGACAGAACAAACGTACTCAGAGCATATCCAGAGCATTATTTGTGTTCGAGCTTGTGCCTTACTTCATAAAGAAACTGATATGAGGTTGTTCATTGACTGTTTTCTAGAAATGGAGATCATTATTCTGAGATCACACCTTCAGAAGCACAAATCTTTTACCACATATTTTCTGTTGACTCTGACCTGAGTTTTACTGATAATCAGACTGATGGTACAAACCCACTGTCTTCAGCACAAACCTTTCTGGTTTATTTGCCTTTTTTTTTTATGACCGAGTTAACATTCTTACACAAATAGCAATAGGAGTTAATCTGAGATGTGTTCCCTAGCACTGTGAACAGCATGGGTGTTGTCTTTTTCTCTTTCCTGAAGGATGTTTTGAGTTATACCTATGCCACCTGAAATGTCTGTCACCTTGCAACCACCATCTGTCCTACCTGCAAATTCAGCAGGAACAAAGCACAGATAAACCAGAGAGGAGCCTCTCCTTCCTCCTCTATTGCTTCATCATTGTTTAAGGGTAGGGAGGGACCTGCTGTGGGGCGTAGTGGACGGCACCACAAAGCCTGCAGACCTCACAGGTCCAGACTGGCTCCCAGGAGGGCACTGACTACCAGCCCCTCACGAGGAGGGCCTGAGACACCAGAAGCCGTCTTGTGCTTCCCAGCCAGCTCCTAAAGCAGCTGCGCTGCCCGAGAATTCACAGGGAAAACTCTCCAGGGTTGTGAATACAGCTACAATCTTTAGTTCAGCGGTCTCTGTACTGATGAATAAGAGATGATGTGCTGACTTGGAGCAGTATTTACTCCTGTTATCTCTTGCTTTTATATTTTTCTGTACAGACTGTAACTCTACAGACAGCATATTAAGAGTCTATGTAGAATATTTCTCCTACCACGGATAAGATCACCAAACCTTTGTTGTGCAAGTCCTTTCTGATTGCCCATGAAATCTCTTGCTCTTTGTACTTCAGAATGTGGCACAGACATCCACTGATATCAGTGACCTTTCAAATCCCATCCCAGAGCTTTCCCAAAGGACAAATAAATCAGTCTACCAACACTGTGACAGTCAGAAATGTAAGCTTTACATCAGTAAATGACTCTCACTGGGTTTCTTCCAGTAGGCTCCTTGTACAGGGCACTAAAGGTCTGCTCCAGTGTTTTATGCATAATCATGACTAAGACCAAACAGAATATGGCACTATTTGAGGGTGTCAAGACATCTATCTTTTTAGAATGGCATGGGCAAGTTGAACTGTGATTAAGATCTTTGCTCTTTGTTGAGATATTTCCAAAGCTCTAGCAAAAAAAGCATGTAAAAATATAGATGAGTACTTTTATTCAGCCTCCTGGGATAAAATAAAATCTTGCGTAGATCTGTGCTGCTCTTGAATTTTCTGAATTCAGTCATTTTTTGTGAAAGACCAAAGTGATTCTTAACTAACTTCACCCCAGATGGAGTTAAGTGTATATTAAGTGTAGTGCAAAAGAGTGGGCAGATGGGCTCCCTGACAAAAGAATGGAGGCAAGTCTAGTTGGCAATTTACCTTCTTCTAAACCAGATGTTTAAGTCATCCCGGCAGAGCACCACCCAGAAAGTGCCTCTCTCTACCTTGTAACAAGGCCTTCCAAAAAATAAGGACCTCCTGCTGTTTGACAGGTTCAATCAGCCCTAGCTCTAAGAAATGGAACCCCTATTTTATACACTCAGGACATCCCAAATGTTTCTAATATTGTATCTCTATTTGACTGGACCAGATTTAACAGAGTTGTAATTTAGTGCAAAAATATCAGTCATGAGAAAGTATTGACAACAGGCTGTGAGCAGCTGGCAAGAACGACCAATCTTTTTCCTTGCAGCACTTTGTAAGGCTAACAAGAAATTGATAAAGGCAGGAGGCAAGGAACGAACATGGTTAAAGCCAGAACCACTGAGGGTGTCATCATGGCTAGACTTGTGTGTATGGAAAACAAAACCCTGAGTTCACAAATATTAACAAAACTACCTAGAAGCCTTTCCAGGGCACATTTATGAATTTAAGTTTACGTTTATGAATATCTTATAATTTTCTGCTCCTAACAATTTTTGTATAAGCGTCACGGTCCCTGAATTCATAGAGATAAGGACAGAGGAATAAGTTAGTGTGAACTCAGTGCATTGAATGAATCAAATACTTCACAGAGGAAGCAGACCACATTTCAATTTGTCTAATAGTGAGTTAACAAAACATTATAGCAGGGGATTTATTATAATGCAGAATGTGAAAATGGGTATGGATCTAATTCTAAAAATTGCTGAGTGACAAAAAGGCTGTTTGGGAATGAAAGGCTCCAAGGGAAATATGAAATGCTGTGCAACAGCCGCACTTAAACCGTGTCTGTCGTGGCACTGCCCATGGGACTAATACAACAACTAAATACAACAGCTGCAACTCACTTCCACTACTTCTGATTTTCCTTTGGTTTCTAAGACTAAACTGAATGATGAAATTTTGTGCAAGTATAACATTTTTCTTCCTTCAAATGCTTTCCGATATATCTGCCGGTGCTTATCATCAATTAATTTGTCCATAAAGAAAAAAGACATCTAGTAATTCAGTCCTTGGTGCAATATTTCTTTCATCTGGTTTTTTGCTGTAGAAAGTTCAGTCAGATGTTAACTACTATGAGCTATTGGAGTGATAACAAACAAATATTACTGAAAAGCTTTCCAGCTCAGGGACCAAGTTTATGATGTTACTCTTTTGTGACGAGTCTGGTTCAAAGCTTGTAAAGAGCCAACACATTAGTAAAATTAGGTAACAGGTAGAATAAAAAACTTGTCTTGAATGTTTCACTCTCAGTTGTGTCATGTGTGCAAGATTTTTCTTTTTCTTCCTGCTGTGGATTGGTGTCTGCTTTAGTTACAGGTCTGACAGGACATGCTGTAGATACCTAAGAAGCAGCATGTTACTGCAAACTGGTGTTGTGCAGTCGTGGAGGCAAAAGCAATAGTTCTGGTGTACCTCAACAATGGCTGTGACATAGCTGCTTCTGTGCTTGAGTTGTTGGGATGAAGAATACACTTTTTGACCAGAAGCATTACATTTTGGAGACTTGTCCCACAATGCACAAAATGAAAATTCCCCTCTTCCTAAGTGCTGAAGGCTACATGTCTGGTGGTAACTACAGTTAATGGAGAGACTTAAGAAGTTTAGAGTTCACTTCCTCTCCTCTCAGATCAGAAATCTGATATAGTCATGATGGATGAATCTGCCTTTGGCTCTCTATTGACAAGCAAGGATGTAAATGGCCACTTTCCTCAGCTCACATGCGTGTGTGTAACTTTAGATGTTATGGCTTCTGCTCATTGAGGCTTACTCACCATAGTAATTTATTCTGGTTAGTCACTGATTTTAAAATATTTCCAATGAGGATGACAGTTGCTAATGTGACTGTGAGCCCACAGAGGGTCACGATGACTGTGTCTGATCTGGACTAGATACTTACTTGGTCTCTCAGTTTCTTTAATGTGTTTCATGAGATCAGATTTCACACAGCACCTTCTTTGTCTTGGTCCAGAGCCATGCTTATTAAAAATGATATCTTACTGGTACAGTAAAAGTTTCATTTACTAGTGAGCTGAACATCTATTTTGTTCCTTTTATTATAAAGAGATTGCTGGTAAGCCTAAAATTAGATCTATCAGTTCTGTATTTTTGTTTGTGAATGTATATGAGCTTGTCATACCAGCCCTCTGTTCTGCCTGTCCACTCAGTTCTTCTAAGTAGAGATACTGATGCAAATATCATAATAAGACCCATGCTCTCAAGTCTCACATACTTCACTACCTTGCCTGCACACAAAAGTGAAGCAGAGTAGAGTGGCAGAGTGGTGTGACCTGCACATAACTGCACAAAGATTGCCTTTTTCTTCTGGGTTTGCTGTGGCCACGATATCATGATGAAAACTGAATTTTAGCAGTACTGCACATTGTCACTGGGGGGAATCTTGGTTCTGTAGGGTAGTGAAGACATAGCATCATCAAATGGACGGATGGTTAAAAATGGGACTAGTCATTCTTTATAATGTCGATTGAGCTCAGTCCTTCTTCTAAACACGCAGATCTACGAACTACATGAAGGATTCACATTTAGCTGGTGGCTGGCAACCACAGTGTACAGAGGCAGAGTGCAGCTATTGTTTTGTAGTGATGTAACTTCATTACAGAGCTGCTTAATGTTGCGCAGAGAACCTGGAGGGGAAAAAAATCACAGTGGGTGTTAAAATCAAGTCGACTGGGAAACTAATTATATCTCTTGCCCATAATTGTAAAACCTCTATAAGTCAGCTTCTGTGATCTTGTCCCTCTTGCCAGCACAAAATGTTAAGAACTTTATCTCTCTTCCTTTCTCCATTTCATAGTGCTCCATAGGAAGGTGGAGAATATTCTTTATAGAAAGACAGGATATCACAATTTTGTTCTGTGTTGCCTATGATTGTAGAGATTGGACCACTTATGGCTGGTGTTCAGCCTTGTACATGCATGAAGTTACGTATTAAAGAAAATAGAAATCTGTGAATCATTCCTCAAGCTCTGGCATATTTTCTAAAGCACTCCAAGGAGATCTCGTAAGACTTAGAAAAATTGCGAGTACATTACCAGCACTCTAAAGGCGTTCTGAGACATAATATGGAAAAAAACCAAAGGTTTAAATTTCAGCTGTCAAGCTTGCTGTGGAGTATTGATGCAGATGTGCAACTTATTAATTGAGGATGTGGATGAAGGGACAGAGTGTACCTTCATCAAATGTTCTGATGATACAAAACTGTGAGGAGTTGATGATAGGCTAGAAAGATTTATTGCCATTCAAAGGGACCTTGACAGGCAGGAGAGTTGAAGAGGAAGGAACCTCATGATATTCAACAAAGGCGGATGCAGGACAGGCTGGGGGCTGACCTGCTGGAAAGCAGCTCTGTGAAAAAGGACCTGGGGGTCCTGGTGGACACCAAGCTGTCTGTGAGCCAGCAGATTGTCCTTGTGGCCAAGAAGGCAAATGAGATCCTGGGGAAGAGCGTTGCCAGCAGGTTGAGGTGAGTGATCCTGCCCCTCTACTCAGCCTTAGTGAGGCCACATCTGGAGTCCTGTGTCCAGTTCTGGGTTCCTCAGGACAAGAAAAACTGGGAATTCCTGGAAAGAATTCAGCAGAAGTCTGCAAAGATGTTCAGGGGACAGGAGCATCTATTTTATGAGGAAAGGCCGGGGGACCTGGGCCTGTTTAGCCTGGAGAAAGAGGACTGAGAAGGGATAGAATCAATGCGTATGAATATCTCAAGGGAGGGTGTCAAGAGGACGGGGACAGACTCTTTTCAATGGTGTCCAGTAACAGGACAATGGGCCCAATTTGTGACACAGGAAGTTCCATCTGACTATGAGGAAAAAGTCCTTTGCCTAGAAAGTGAAAAAAAGCAAGAACAGTCTGCCCAGAGAGGTGGTGTCTTCTCTGGAGATGTTTAAACCTGCCTGGACATGATCCTGTGCAACCTGCTCCAGGTGAACCTATCATAGTATGTGTGGGGATTAGACTAGGTAATCTTCAGATATCCCTTCCATTCTATGATTAAGATATATGTAATGAAAGATGAACTTAGTAGAGTAAGTAAAGTATGATATCATATATGAGCTACAAACCAGGAAGACCTTTGGAAGTTTTTAAAACATTATTTTTTAAAAATTTGTTTGCTTTTGTTAAAGATCTTTTTTGGCTGTTAGAAGATCTGTTTTGTTAAACACCTGCCCCCCCCCCGCTGAAAGATCAAAAGAAAATTGTTGGGATGACAGCGAGGCAAGACAGAGGTTTTTTTCTTTGCTTGTTTTCAGCACTGGACAGCAGAGTGAATGCTTAAAGCTAGATGCACGAAATTAAAATGGTCCAGGGCTTAAAATAAGGTAATCCTTTCCTTAAACAGAAATCTTATGATTAAATGAAAATGATTTGCAATTTCTATAAGAGTAGTTTTCTAATAGCCTGTTGGTGACATTGGTAGACAAAACCAGCCTCGTATCACGGCATAAGTGAAGTGTGTATGTCAAACTTTGTGGGTGTAAAATCATGGCTTGTGTATCCCCCCATGTGAGGTGCCCACATTGGGGCAGGGATTGAAAAGGCCAAAGACTTGATGGAATGCTGATGTTTTGTTCAAGAGTAAAGAGCAAATCACTGCTTAACTCCAAAGAAAAAATTGAGTAACTACTCTCTGTTTGAGACTCCAGCTGATTCACTGGAGACGGAAAAGTGGAGACGGACAGAAGGATGCACAAAATCTCAAACCACGTGAATTTAAGAGCCTAAAATACTTGTAGAATAAAACAAATTCAAGGCAATTTCCCCTGCAAAATGCTAACAAAACCAATAGAGTTTTTAGAGGCGCCTTCTCAGTTAGGTGACCATCAACGTATTTTGGTGCCGCTTATGCCAAAGTCTACAGTGCACTGGTGATTCTAGCTGACAGTAGAGTCTAACTGACAGTAATACAAGACTGAACGATGCTTTTTTTTGCCTGCTGAGAACTACAGTTGTATGGAACTCTCTGGAGCATTTGAAACAATGATGTGTTACCCAGAAATTATGCTGTTCTCAGTTAAATACTCCTCTCTATTTCTTAGGGTAAAGGAGAAAACGTGCTTCATTTTGGAGTAAAAGCAGACTTTGCTGTACTGCACCAAGAAACCAAATTTGTATTCTTTATGAGGAGGACTCCCTGTTGGGCACTTTAACAGCTCAAAGACAATCATCATCTGCAGGTCTCTGAGGCAGTTTTCTTCCATCGGATGAAGAGAAACAAAAATCTTGCAATCGTTCATCCTCATTCTAAGTGATGTGGCTGCTAATAATTTGGAACCAATATTAAGAGTCTCCTACCTACCCCACTGATATTGAAGATTGAGTGGAAGATGATACAAAACCAGTGGAGTGTGTGCTAAGAACTGCCTGGGAGTATGAGACATCACCTGCATGCTGTCATTCCACTACTCCAATGGAAGAAGACATCTACTGACCTATTAAACATAGGCAAAACCATGCAGAGTAGGTTTCTGGCTAGCCTCACAAACTTATGCTGGGGGTCTAGTTGAGGTTCCTTCATCTGCAAGGATCTCTTGATAGGGAATGCAAGATATAATTCCTCAAGCCATGACTAGCACCCACTTTGAATAAAAACCTTTCAGAGTGAGAGACAGACAGTGGTCTTAATTAGAGGAGAAGATTCCCTGTGTCAACATTTACTTGTTTGGGTGCCATGTAATGCCTTTCTTTGTCTATTTATATTGTCTTTCAAAATCTTCCACAAGCTTTATACTGGCAAGTGGAGAGACAAGGCCTTGATGCTAGTCACGTGGGCTCTTGGGCCATGACACATTTTGTGGCAAACTCTCCAGCTATGCTTTTGTCTTAACAATGAGGAATGGTTTTCTCACTAATAAGTTATCTAAAATTAAGACTAATTCAGACAAAATTAAAACTAGATTGATGTTTTATTCAGAGATTTGTAGTATGTTCTTTCCTTCCTCCCATCTATAGCAAAGGAAGGTAAGATAAGGTACAAGTACAGCAGAACACATTTCCTTCCTGCTGACCTCTGACTCCTACAGGCAGAGTGCAGGTGGGAGAATTTATCACCTCTCTTCTCATTCCTGCTTGTCAGCTCAGGGAAGGGAGACTCTGGGCATAACAGAATCCTTTTCCCCACTTCCCTTAGATACAAAATGCTGTCAAGCTTGATGTGGGTATATTAGTTTAATAAGTGACTACGGAAGATGATATTTCAGCCCTTTAAGAGACAAATGCTTTCTCAAAGGGCCCTGTATGTTCTCTCTGTAGTTAGCTAAGAGCTACAAGTGTTTTCAAAAGATGATTCTCTGAATCATAGAATGGTTTATGTTGGAAAGGACCTTTAAAAGCCATTTAGTTTCAACCCCCCCTGCCACGGGCAGGGACACCTTTCACTAGACCAGATTTCTCAAAGCCCCTTCCAACCTGGCTTTGAACATTAATAGCAATGGGACATTCATGACTTCTCTGGACAGCTCTTTCTCAGGTTAGCACCACCCTCACAGTAAAGAATTTCTTCCTTATATCTGATGTAAACCTACACTCTTTCAGTTTAAAGCCATTTCACCTTGTCCCATCAGTACATGCCACTGTATAAAGTCCTTCTCCAGACGTCTTGTAGGCTTCCTAATGGAAGGGGCTGTAAGTTCTCACTCCTAGAGTCTTCATCTCTCCATACCGAACAAGTCCAACTCACTCAGCTTGTCTTCATAAGAGAGGTGCCCCAGTCCTTTGATTGTCTTTGTTGTCCTCCTTTGGACTTGGTCTGACTTGGTCCAGCTTGGTCCATGTCCTACCTGTGTTGAGGACCCCAGAGCTGGATGTAGCACTGCAGGTGGGGTCTCACTAGAGCAGAGTAGAGAGGCACAAAAATCTCCCTTGACCTGCTGGCCATGCTGCTTTGGATGCAGCCCAAGACATGGTTGGTTTTCTGGGCTGCCAGTGCACATTACTGGCTTGTGTTCTGCTTTTCGTCTACCAAAACCGCCTAGCTTTTTTCTTCAGGGTTGCTCTCAATCCATAATCAAAAATTAAGTGCGAAATGTGATGAACCCTCCAGAGGAACAATGTTCTCTACACTGTCTGTTCGAATAATACAGATGATGACAGTCTCAGACTTGAGGTTTCAATTTTGCAAGACTGCAGTTAGGTGAGGTGAGCCCTATCTAAACTTAAAATTCCAACCACAGAGTAGCACTTTAAATGATAAATATAGCTGAGTTAAAACCATATGCCTATTGAAACAAAATGGAAGAGATCCATAAAGAAATTTTGGAATTACTAATCTACCTAGTGGAAGCTGACAAAAATCATCATCCAATAATCAGACATTTACAGGCTGGTTTGTTTTTTAAATATTTTTTCCCTGCAGATGAGTCATTTGCATGAATAGTCCAAAAACTATAGTCCTGTTTTTTCTGTTTCAACATGATCTCTTTAATCTTTTAAATTTCTTTTGAGGAAGAACTTCAGTGCTTTCTGATTTTTAATGTGATTGTTGCTTTGACTAATGATTTAATTGTTTAAACAGTTCAAAAATGTAAAATCTGCCTCTAAGCTAGGCCTTATTTAATGAACATCAAGAACAAAGCCGTTGTAATATATGTTAAGAATTAGCTTCATTGTGGTGAGACCACCAATACCCTTGTCCACCTCAGCAGTCTAGCCGTTGTTTTCCATGGAACAAATCATGCCATCTGTACTCAAAATTTAATCAGGAGAAAAGACACAATAACATCACTAAGAGCAGCTTCTGGCAGAGCCCTTCATAACCTGAAGCTCTTCTGCTTTCCTGGCAATATCGTGCTCCATTTTGCTTGACATGATGATAAAGCTCAGCAAAAGGCAGCGCTGTCGATCCTGAGGAAAGTCGACCCACATCCCCGTCTGCCCACTCTCAGAAGTGTGATGAGAAGGCTTCACTCAATACCTTTACCTCTTTTTACCAGCACAAGAGAGTTTTTTTGAACGAAATGTTATGTGTTATCTCTGTGCATTTAAGTCAGATCTTCTAAAATTCCCTGCCCATTTCTTTCCAGGTGACATTGGCCTCTTCTTCCACGAAACCTCACCCTATTTTATCTCCCCTCCCTACCCATATTTCTTCTTCTCTGCATCAATCTCTCGCCACAGTGACAGTCCTCTCATTTCCATCAATTGAGCTTTGATGGTGTTGAAATAAAGAAAATATCACTGTGTTGGTGTACTGCTGTGTGCTGCTTT
>VZRR01008206.1:157837-222252 GCA_013398015.1 Oreocharis arfaki | reverse complement strand
CAGGTGCATCATATAAATTGATCAGATAATTACATAAATTACATAGCTGTTGAAGATATTAAAAACAAGAGTTTATCAGGAAATGTCATATAATTGCTAGTACAGAAACTGAGGCATGATTGTGGTTTATCAGACACACTCATCTGAGAGTTTCACTTTAATAATTTGTGCTACTAGAGAAGATAATGTTGCTTCGTTCCCCAGCACTGAGGAATGAAGCTGTTTCACTGGTTGATGCAAACATAAGCAGTTATCTGTAATAGTTTATTGGGTTCAGTCCCTCACCATCCCTGCATAGTACACACCCGCTTTACCAGGCCAGAGAGTGCTTTTATTTTTAGTTCACTGTTAAGGGTGCATTATAATCTTTCTATTAGTTTTCCTGAATGTAACACATATCCATCATAAATGTTTTGCTAATGCATTCAGAAAACAGGTAGCACAGCTTGTGAGTTTTTACAGACTATCACCGTCTGGTGCTGCTAGAGCCGGGTGAGGACTGGAACTTCACTGACAAACTTCTAAGATCTCATTTCTTGTAAGAATTTCAGTTAAAGTACGTCTTAAGAGATGAATAGAGTAGATGGCAGTATGAATGAGGACAAGTTTTATAGAAGAAGTCTATTCCAAAGATGATCCAGTTCAACAGTGGACTTCTCTGTGATTTCACAGTGTTTTCTGGGATTTTACACCCGATCTTCAGTGTAAAAATTTTCTCACTGTAGTTTAAGAGAGTGAGGAGGCAAGACAGACATTTGAAATGTATTTCTTTTGTTTGGAAAGCCTTGTATCTAGTGTCTGTATTTTAAGCGTCTGTCAGTTGGGTATTGTCTTTCACTGCTATATTAACATATAAGGCTAATACTTTTATTGCTTTGGTTTCTATGGAATGACTGAAGGTTTCTATTAAAACGGTAAATGCAAGCTTCAGTATAAATAATGAAAACTATTCTGCTTGCTCACTTGAGTGTCAGTCTGCAAAGACAGCCAGAGAACCAAAATTTTACCGTCCAGGTCATGTTTGGATAAACATCTGTGAGAGCAAGCCTTCTTATCAGATTCCAGCACTTCCACTTGGCATCTCAGCTGGAAATACCAGTAGAAAAGCCTTTCTGTTTGACCACGGTCATTTCCAGCTCTAGTCCCTGGTGGAAATCAGAGGTGCCAAATTAATTTTGCTCATGAAGGGTTCAGTATAAGTTCATTTCCAAACATGCATTAAGGTTTCTGTTGTATTTCTTCCTTAAAACCTGTGTGGAGGCTTGTTTTATAAGTGCCAGGGGGTTTTGCGGTTTTGTGTGTTTGGTTGGGTTTTGTTTGCTTTCGTTCATTAGTTTTGTTTTGTTTTGTTTGATTTGGTTTGCTTTGGGTTTCTGTTTTGTTCTGTTTTGTTTTTTTTTTTTTTTTCCTTAATTGTTGATTGTAAATCAGGAATGCCATCACTTCTAATTGCTGTCTCGAGGTGTGACTCCAGCTGATAGTTCTGAAGAGGACTGCTGATTTCACATATATTAATTGTATGTTTTTGTGTAAAAGAGAACGGAAAAGGCTAAGGAACTGGATGGAATTTTCCTGAGATTAATTATTAAGTCTAACCCTTTTCCACACAGTGTATTTTTCTCTTGTCCAAGGAGACTTGAGCAGCAATCTTCTAAATCCACTAAGACTACCCTCATAACTGCACTTCAGTATAGTCTGGGAGTGGGAACGAGGAGAGTCTTCTTGGCTTCTTTGGCCGAAGCTATTTCATTTCTAATAAAAAAAAAGCAAATTAGATGAAGAGGTGTAATATACTTCTTAATATTCTGACAAGTGGGTAAACTAAAAGATGACTTTATTCTCTCTGTTTACGCCAACACTTAAATGAATGCATATGAACAGAGCAGTTTCAGCTGGAGAGGTAGACCAGGTCCTCTGTTCCAAAATGTGTTAAAACCAAATATTAGGCCATGCTTGCCGAAAGTGAGTTCAAGACCTCTGAGGGAGATGAAGAATGTGATTTGAGGACTTACAAAACCATCCTGAATGGTCTAATGGCAACAGTGAAGATGGCATAAGCACCTCTTCCAATAATTTTTCTTTGTGTATGACGACAGGACCAGTGGAAGTGTTCTGAGAACTCCCAGACCTTGAGGGAACATTTAGTTGGATTTTTAGTCCAGTGGATGTTTAGTTCGTGCAGGCATGGTGTGAGCAGTCTGGCAAATGGACATAAGTAGATATTTGAGGTCAAACTGGGACTGATCTTGATGAATTGTTCTCTTTAGTCAATGAAGGCACTGTCAGGGGGTCATTCATCCTACATACCTTAGGCTCACACCTTATGATAGGCTGAGTGGTTGATGAAGGTTTCTGTTTTTCTCCACAGTAGGAACCTAGACATACAGCTTTAATTTTATTAACTATTAAGGGTAACTGTTAGCAATCCTGCTGTTAAAGACTATGGGAGTATAACCTGTAGAAGAGGATACATTTACAAAATTCAGACATGTATACTGTTTGATTACAGTTTGTGGAGACTTTGAAAATTACAATTTTGAATGTCAGCAGTAGAAAAAGGAAGAAGATAGTGCAATCTTTCTGGTGATGTAGCTGTGGGGTAACTACTGTCCCTAGAACTGAGGTCAGGTGTTTACACGCTTTTATAAGATAAATAACAATCCTTATATTTCTCTGTAAAGTTGTTCGGTGTAAAAATGCCATGTAACATCAGAAATTATTCAGTATACTGCCTTTAAAAGCTTTGATAAAGTTCACACTTTTTTTTTCTGTTCTCATATATAGGTGGTAGACTATAGCTCTCCCTTATGGCTGATCTGTGGAAAATGTGTATCTATTGCCAGATTCCTAACCACAGTACTGTTACCGATATACTGTCGTATATAACCATAAGCAATCATGTGCCAGCACAGGGCAAGGACAGAAATATCCATCTGACAGCCAGCAACTTGAGTTGTGAAGCAGAACCTTGTCTCAAATCCATTCTGGTTCAATTCTGATGTTTGTGCTTGAAAAAAAGGGTTCTCTCATTCTGTGGAGCAGTGCTACAGTCTTGAGTAAAGTGAACCACGATTTTCCTGCTGCTTGAAACAGGAGAGGTGATGATGATATTTACTGGAAGGTCACCTAAGGTAACACAGCTACTTTAGCTCAATGTAACATCTTTGCCTAGAAAGCAGGACTCCAGGCTCACCTTTTGTCTGAAATTACCTGATTTGCTGTGTGTATTTTCTTGAATTCAGAAAAATGCATGGATTGTACCTGTGAATTGTCTCTACTGTGGAACAGGGTGGAAATGGGCTACAATCCAGCAGTCAAAGACACTAACCCAGTTATCAGGCCATATCTCATTTCTTCCTGCAGATTTCAGCTTCTTGGCTAAGGAAGACAACAGTTTTTGAATGCCAACATCATCAGGAGCTGTGTTCAGTATAGGCTGTGCACTGCTGTGCTTATAATCCTTGACCCAGACTGTGAGCTGGGAAAGGGACAGACTCTTTCCAGTTCCTAATAATTCATTTGGCCCACTCAATTAATTTTAACAGCAGTTTCTTACCTGTCTGGAATAAATGAACTTCAGAGAAGGCCAAGGAAACAGAGCTGAGACACACATCTGTTCAGATCACAGCGCCAATGGAGTCTGTGAAATGATGCATTTTTCACGTAGAAGATCCCAATTCCGTCTTCCTGCATAAAGTATGTTTTCTTTTCTCCAGAAGTTAATTAATTTATGCTTCATAATGTTTCTTCCATTACTTACATGGCAGCCTGCAGCACAATATGCACATCAGGTGTTTCTTCTTTTTTTAGACTTTCAAACAACTGTAGCATGACACTAGCTGTTTAGCAAGACAGAGCACATACTACCCACTGCTAATTCTTCTTCAAAGCAGCAGCTGAATTAACATAAGCTTTAAGTGGGCGTTATGTATTCATTTGCACATTTTCTGCTGCTGCTTATGACCAGTTTAGCTGCAATCTGCTACACATAAAGGATTACTGCACATATACAGAGCTTTATAGAAGTGACACATCCTTCAGGTATCTCTGCATAAACTCATGCAACACACTATGGGTCATTAATTTTAAATGTCTGGAGGAAGAGAGAAACAAATCTCTTTCTCTCTCTTTCTCTACTGTGTCACCCACCACCAGCTCTAGACAGACACAGTAAATTGGCATTCCGTAAAACCTGCCTTATCATCATGAGTCATGTTTCGGCTTATTGTCCTTTTTCTCTGCTGTCTGTCATTCAGGTGAGTTATTTGTTTAAAATATATCCACAATACTCTCATCGTAAATGAGTTCAGGGGTTTTGGTTTGGGTTCTTTTTTGGTTTTTTTTTTTTGTTTAGATCAGAAGACTGAGCTTGGTAAAAAGGAAGTGATTACAGTGCTTCCTTCTTTATACACCACTGCTGCAGTATCCCCAGCCTGAAAGACTACATGCATAATTCTTCTGATGGGTGTGTTGAAATAACTTTGCTAAACTATTTTCTTAGAAAGAATAAGATGAAAACAACAGTATAATTCTATACAAGATCTCAATTTGGATCTTTTTTGCAGAAGTTCCAGTGGTAGCTCACAACTGCCACTTTTTTCTTTTTTTTTCTGGATAAACACCGTTTGCAAAAAAAAATTGGTACTGCTGCTCCCTGAATTTGTATTAAATCAGACTATATGCTGTTCCTAGTTCTGGAAAATATGATATTTTTCTTCCCTCTTCTGCACAGAAACTACTTTGCATGGCTGTTTTTTAATCCCAGAGCATACTAATATACTGTGTTTCGTTGATGTGTAATTTCGAAGACCACATAAGAAAAGAAGGAAGGTGTATGCTGTTTGTTTGGATGGCTTATCCAGTCATTGCACAGTGAAGGCAGAGCTCAGTCGTGAATTGTTCTCCATTTCATATCAGTTACCACTGTGACCACTCTGTTCGAATTGCTTTGCAAACAGAACTGTAGAGACCTATTTAATCTCTTACCTCACTGACAGCATTGCATAAAGCAATGCATGTAGGGGATTATATGAAAAAAGTGTATGGCCTTTTTTGTTGTTTGCTTGGTTTTTGTTTTTTTCCTGACCTACATTTCATGTGGCATATGCCAGGAGAGCTTAAGCCATTTTATAATACTACTTCTGCATACATTTTCAAACACCTTTTCCCTCTGCCTGTGCCTGCTATGTATGAAAACCTGTGCACTGTATCACCGAAGATACGCCAAATATTGAATGCTGTGCAAGGCAGCAGAGCTATTCCAAGGGCAGATGGCTAAAAGTTAGACTGTGACTAGAGCATATTAGGCCCTAGTGTAAGGTAGTGTGTCTTTCTAATATCTCCAAACAATGTAGCACAAGCTGCCTTACTTCCTCCTCTCTCTTTGGTGTCACTGATTTACTGATAGTTGTGAAAGGTGAAAGGAAGGGTGGCTGACAAATCGCAGAAACCACTGTAAGAACTGAGATGAGAAGGCTGATGTCCATGTTTCAAAGACAGCAATTTTCTATATGAAATCTGTATTTTGACATTCTCATTTGTTTAAAATCATTCCTGATAAATTGTTCCTTTTGCTTCTGCAGTAGTATGGCATACAGTATACAGTTTCCATCCACTAGCAGGTTGCTAATTGGGAACCCTACTTGATAAAGAAAACCATTAACTTTTGAACCTCACTTTGAAATGCTAAACATGCATTCTTTAGAAATAAGTAACTTCCTTTGTTTTATGCTGTTGGCTACTTAATTTATTAATATGTTTATCCCTGAGTATTACTTTGAAAAATCGCAGTGGAAATAGCTTGGGTGCAGTAACTGAATGATAAGTTGGCAAGTTTATTTTCAGCTATAGGTGAAATGTCTCTGTTGTCATGTATGCTATGTAATTTGACATCTTAAAAACTGTCATTTGAAATAAGAGTTTTTCTCCAACAGGGAAAGATGAAAAATATCATCATACCCTAAACCTTTTATTTGAACCAGAACAAAGGAGTGCTGCACTAAAAACATAATTAAGAGATTTTTTTTCTTGCTTGCTTTTGTTATTTTTTTTCACATTTGATTGAACAGTTTTTGAGTTCTTAATATATAACAAACTGCATCAATTCTCATGAAGGAAAAACTCGAGTTTTTGGCATGGGATTGTATTCATCTCCCCAGATTTTACCCATGAATTACACATACATTTAATCTAAACTGATCAGCAGGCTCCATTTGAAACACCTCCATTCCATCTTAACACAAGTGTCTTAGGCCAGGCATCTCTCGAAATGCCTGCCGCTCGAGTAAAGCCAGATGGTGCCTGGACGATCATCCTAGATTTGATGTCACATCTAACTTTTAGATGATTAGAGCTTGATGAGGTGAATTGCATGTAAAATCACATAAAGATTGATAAAACACAACATGGACTTAAGACCTTTTTATTTAGAAGAAATTCCAACATTAATTATAATACAGAGCAAATATAATATAAATTAGATATCAAAATCTTTTGCTGTTACATTGCTCTGCAATATGACTTCATGTGGAATAAGCCAACAGCAAAGCAAAGAGGGCAAATAATCAGAGAAATTATCAGTCACTTTCTGTTATTGGAACTTAGACCCTAATAATTGGATCAGACAGCAGAACTTAAACATATAAAACCTCATTTTGTTACTTTTATGTCAGATCTTTACTGGTGTTGTGTATCCAGAACTTCCAATGGCTTCTGGAGGAGCCACTTTATTCCTCAGCACATCCAAAAATGAGATTATGGAAAACTGACTTGAAAAATCTCATGCAAGTAGTATTAACTGAAAAACAATGACATTTCATAACCAAATGTTAATTTAAGACATCAGTCATTTTAAATGATGCAAACCTCTGTATTTAGTTCTTGGAAGCATTTGTACTTTACACAAAACCAGTGCCATTACTAAATTTGGTAGTTTGAGCAATCATCCTTTTTAAAAGATTTAACCCTGTGAACACGTATTGGAAAGCCAGCCTGGAGCTTTTCCAACACATTCCCTGTGTTTAATGAATTATGGCTACACAGGGGCTTACTGTCATTTGGATATGTGGTTCCACCATAATCAGTGAGCAACCCAGAGAATCACTATTCATCAATATGGACACGGGTGTACTGTTTGTTCCTAAATAAAGATGGTTCATGAATGTAAGGGGGAGAAAAGGACTCTGTAAATATGAAGAGAAATAGAACATTTATCAAAACCGAAAGTTTTCTAAATAGAAGCAATTCTGTTGAATTCAGTAGAATTGTTATCCCAGAATGCCAATATTCAAAGCTACGTGGGAATTTTGTCTGTAGAATTCCCATTAATTTCTATGCGAACATTTCTGATTATGAGTATTTCTGTTTTCCTTTTGTCCAAATGTTTCACCTAATTTTTTTAACAGAGGCCTTACTCACTCTTAAATGTACTTCTCTGGCAAGATTGTTGTAACATTAGCCCTCATTCAGCAAATGTTTGAGATAATTACAGACAACACAGACCATAAGAAGCCATGATAGGTATAGGAGAACAGCCTCTCTGCTCTAGCTGATTAGATATTTGAGAGATCTGAAAGGGTGGTGGTGTTGTTGTAAGGCAATGCCAAGACAACAGGTATCACCCAAGGGTATAGTTTAAACTGTGGCATAAGTAGCAGCTGCTGCACCAACTTGCTTAAAGTCTCATTATGTCATTCCTGTACCTGCTAAACTGCAGAGGTCCATTGGTTACAGCTCCACAATTCTAGGAAAGTGTCACAATAAAGAATGGTCAAACAGGTAAAAAATGGGAGAAGTGCAGATTATCTTTGCAGTTAAGATCCAAATTAAAGTCCCTTTATTTACTTTTAACTGGAAAAAAACCCACAACAAAACAATGTACGGTCAAATATTATTTTAAAATGTTACATTTATCTTGCTACTTAGAAGCAGATATGTACTCTCACACATATATATGCATGTGTATGGATATATGCCCTTTTAAAAGGAAAGAAATTCAGTCACGTGTTTGTGCAGCTCCTGTATTATTCAATTATCCCCTAGGCTGTTAGGGTGATCTTGTCCTTTATGAATCTGAAAGTTAAAAGCCCACCCTCAGTTAAGCCTGTGTGCTTTGTTTCTACTTACCCTTCATTTATTTTGAGACCCAGGACTCCTAATTTGCATGGCCACTGGTAATTTCCGGAGGACAGCTGATGCCTTCTGCCTTCACCTCTCTCCAAGACTAGAAGAATCTCTCAGCACATGCTCAAACATGTATATAAAATGCAGAGGCAAGTACAAGACTAACTTCGACTGGACTCACATTTTAGATGACTAAAATCAGTGAGGTGAATCCTGCCCATTTAGGTTCATTATCTCTACATAGACACTTGGTGTTGTGCAGAAAATGTAGACCACAACAAATATTACTCTCATAAGATCCCAGAGCTCCAAAACAGCCTTGTGAAGCTCTTTGCCTGAATTATTGTCTAAACTGGGCACGAAGTTTGAATATTTGACTGAAGTTTGAATAATGTCTTCAGCATTTGGCTGGTATTTTCAACAAGCATACACAAGTAAATTTTTCAAAACCTCTGAAGCTTGCCTCTTCTGCTAAAAATATTGATTCAGTCTTCAGCACCTTCTTGTGAAGCAAAATAAACTGTTGTAAAAAATACATTCATCTGAGAGCAAAGACAATGAGAATCGATGCAATTGCCTTGGCTCAGAGTTTGAACTCTTGATTTTAAATTGATAATTAGCTTTTCCTTTTTTTTTTGGTCTCAAGAATGTTATATTTCTGGAACAGAATTTATTCTGAAACAGCATAATTTTCTTTATTTAAAAGTTTCAGTCTATGTTTGATATGATTATAGTAAAGCACAGTCTCTACCAAAATTACCACCTGTGCAGAAAAGACTTATTATGAAAAGGATGTGAAAAAAAGCAATGTATATTGCTGTAATTTCGTAGAAAAGGATGTGAAAAAAAGCAATGTATATTGCTATAATTTCATATTGTCTTCACCAGTGCTTCTTGGATATTACGGTGTAAATAAGTTAGGTCTGGTCATTCACTTCATATGTTAACACTTTTGGGAATAGATGAGATATTTAAAAACTCGGTACTGTCTATTCAGCAACTGATGTAAAGACCTTTTTAAATTAAAGGCTTCTACTGATGTACAACCTTTTCTTGTCATTTTATTTCTCTGCAAAAGAAAGAACCTTACAGTGATTGATTTTTTGCACATGACTAAAAAAAACTTAGCTTGAAAACTTGTGGATATAATGAGTGACATTTATGTAAAATCTGCCTCTATTCCAAAACAGTAAAAGCTTTTCTGGCTTTTCACCTCCAATATGGATCAAAGGCAAAGTAGAGACAAGTTTGAATTAAATGGCATCTCTCATATTTTTCCTTCCCTAGAACAACCAGGCTATCTCCACCTGGCAACCCTTAGGAACAACAGGCCTGGTGGAGCAAACATATAGGAGATGGTCCTGATGTAAGGGCTTGAGCCGGACAACTTGCACTTCTTAATAAAGATTAGTACTTGATGTTGTCTGTAGCAAATCATGGCAGCAGAGCCATGTGATTTTCATTCACTTTCCCTTTAGCAAACTTCTCAGTCTTTCTTTTCATTTCTATGTCCATTTTATTTATATTCTACAACCAGTGGATAAGATGGCACAATTCCCGCTCAAGTATTGTGTAAAAGAATTATATAGAAAAACTTTACTTGAGGTCCAGAAGGCTTTTTCTCCAGCTGTACCATACCTGACAAGCAACTGCTTTCTGGCTTCTAATTTTGAGCATTTATTAGAAATGCTTTTACATCAACTGGCAAGGTGACAATAGAACAGTCCTACCTACAATAGAAGGAAATGTTCTCTTCAAAAGTATTGTGCAAAAACAAAAGGGAAAAAGCATTAAAATAAATCACTTAAAAATATGCTACAAAGTCCTTGATGTGTCTTTCCATCATCTCAAGATGATATAATTATCAAAAAACAAAAAATAATATTTTCCTAGGCAGATCACTACAACTTAGGACTTGTCTAACGTATTTATGTGTGTTGCACAATCCTTTTCCTGCCTGTTGCATGAGTTCATCGGCACTGATTTTCACACTGATGCTGAAAATAGCTGCCTTGGTTCCCATTACACTTCCCTGCCTAAACTGGTGGGCACCAACGCATAAACCAGATATACAAGCACAGAATAATTCTCTCTTTTGAATCTCATACTGCTTTTTATAAAAAGATAAAATTGGCTTTCAGAGACAACATGCTATTACAGTAAAGCTTCAGCTTACAGTATAGTTGAAGGTGACAGCCATTCTTTGACAGGGAGCTTCCTTCTGATAGGGACAGGTAATACTGTGGTTTCCCCAACTCCAGAGAGTCAGAAATCACGGGTTAAAGTCCATTCTCAACACATCCAAAATAATACTCAAAAAATGCAAACTGCACATTTTTTTTCTATTTCCTCTTGGATTTTGAGGCTGCAGGTGTGCTCATAGCATGACTTCAGAGCATTTTCTTGGGCAGAAATTTTTTTTTTTTAGTTTTTAGAAAACTGGAATTACGTTTTTGCTCATCTCCAAGAGCTGATGTCTTAGAAAATGCCTTAATGAAATGAAGGCCTCAGAAACATTACAGGAGCTGGGAACGCATATCATGGAAGATGTAATATGTTATTTCTATACTAAAAAATAAGACTGTGGCACCAAGAAAATTCTGCAAAATTTAAATAATGAAAATTAAATATTGCTGGCTGATCTTTAAAAGGAATTGTACAAACATTCAAAGTGCTAATGTTTGACTTTTCAATTTAATAAAAGCAGTAAGAAATATGTTTTTCATTTCACTGCCTCTTGCTATTCATACAGGCTAATTCTCACTCTACCAGTAGCTCATTTCTTCAATTACAGGATGTACCTTCATTATACTTGATATATTATATTAAACAGTGAGTGTCTTATGCTAATATACAGAAACTTGTGGTTGCCAGGCATCATCCTTAAAGGAAAAAAAAAACCTTTTAATTAAACAGTTGTCTTCAATATGAATAGTTGTCATAAGCTACTGCCATTACCCAAGGGGTAGTGTTTCCAAAGATCATTATGGAATTATTCAGTATGAAATCCCACACCAGCATTCACTGAGTAGTACATGGAATACATAAATACAGTCAAATTGCCAAGCAGACAGTTCTCTAGTGTGGCCCCAAAGAAATGAATTGTATAACAGAACCTAAGAAACTTTGGGTGGTTTCTACAGTTTCCCACTGTATTCTGTGCAGAAATGAGACAACAATATTTATCATTTGTATCATCTGCTCTTATCTCTGTAATACTCATGTTTTTGCCCACTAATACTTATTTCAGTATTCGATCCTCCTCAAAATTCCAACTACTTTTAGTTATGACAAATATTATTTTTTTTTTCCAGATTACAGTAACAAGAGAGATAATTATTTGATATCGATAAGGAAAATTTACTTATTCACAAATCATAAAAAAAAATTCAAACTTTGCCCAGGAATTTTAATAAATGCATAGATGTTCTTCATTCTCTTTTACATTTGTGCTTCTTTAGGAAGACTTTCCTATTTGTTCTGTGTCATAATAACAGGTTTCTCCACCACATGTGTTCCTGAACTTCTAATAACTTTTGTGTCTGTTGACTGATTTCAGACTAATTCAATTCAGAGGTGGAACTTTCATAAAGAATTCCTAAGTACATAATTCAAATCTAGTTGGGTAGATGAGCATGTGTCTTAATGAACGTAAAATTGCCATATGAACTTATGTCTGATTAAGTACCAAAGAGTTAAACCAGGAAAGTGCCCCCAGAAGTCCCCTGATGCATGGAAGATTCAGTCAAATTTGCCTGCTTCTTGATATCAGTTCCAATTAAGGATGATAATAATGAACACTTTCGGCAGCCTTCAACTGAAGCTCAGATGGTTAACTATCTTACTACATACTCCTTGATGATATGATACAGTTAGGAAACAGCTGTCTGTTTTGTTCTCAGAGTACACCATTTCTGCAGGGGAAACTGTGCTGCTCATCTCATATCAACCTTTGGTGGAGACAAGCATGTACAGCAAACTCCAAAGATACGCTTTGGGGTAGCTGGAACTGTTTGTAGCAGTTTGTAGGGAACTTGAAGAAAAAAACTTGGATGAAGCACCTGGAGGAAGCCTCCAGGTGCTCAGAGACCCTCTAGCAGTAATTAGAACATCCTTGTAAATAAGGAATAGAAAGTCTGTTTTTCTCAGAAGCTCAGAGGCCTTTTGCCTCACTACCCAGCATATACGAAACGTGGTGACAAGGAGGAAAGTTGGTGAAAATGAAAACAAGACAAGCGAGCGTGTTTAGCAGCAAAACAAATCTGCACTTCAGAGTCTAAGTAGGTGAGCGACATGATAGGAAATGAGATAAATAACAGAAATAGAGCCCAAACCAGGGATGGTGGAAAAACAGTTTGAAATCTGTCACCTCAAACTGAAATGGTGTTTGTGGTGGTTGTTTTTCAGAAAGCAAAGAGCAATATATGTGACAGTGTCAACAAAATTGTTATTACACGTAATTTTGCAAGCATTAAGAATTTCCTAATTTTTGGCAAGGCTATGTCAAGGAACTTGTGCCTCCAGGCTTTGGGGGATCTTGGTCAGAGAAACAAATTTAAAACTTGATTATTATCTGCAAATAACTGTTATGGGTAAAACATTCAGAGAAAATGAAAGAATAAGAGTGGATGCTCACGTTTCTCCATTGAGGAAAAAGATGAAAAGAGTGAAAAAGTTTTAAATAGGTATTTGGTGATGAATGCATGGAAAGAATAAGAGAGGAAAGGTAAAAAAGTGGGTTTGAATGAACAGCAGTTTTGAGAGAAGAACCAGCCATGCTATAGCAAGAATTAAAAAAAAAAATCAATAAGCACAGATATATCTGAAATTTTGAAAGATAAGTTTTGGAACTCCTTGCCTGAAAAAATAACTTAGTTTGATAAAATTTGAGGAAGTACGAAAGGGGACAAAGGGGGACAAAAAGTAGGTTGAGATTCCAGGTAATTCACAGATGTCATTAGACTCTGAAATCATTTGCAGTGGTACTAATGTCTCACCAAGCATGGCCTTAAGTGCTTAAGAGTTGGCAACTATAGTAATATAGTAGGTTCTAAAACTATTTTTGCTTTTAATGGAGTTTTTTACATGACGAGAACAGCTGAAGTGATAGTTTAATGATTGAAAGAGTTTGTTTGTTTGTTTTTTCTCTAGATACAGAGAAATGCTACTTACTAAATAGCAGAACAGAAACCTCAACTGAAAGCAATGCAGAAAAGTCAGCAACAGAGATGAAAACAAGTTCCTGTCTTAGAATCACACCTCTTGTTAAGCTTATTATTTTGTATATACCATGCATATGTAGATAAGCGTTTTAAGAGTTTAACTCACTTTATGTTTTCAAACACTAATTGAAAATGTTACATGACATTCTTACTTCTGAAGGATGAAGTTGTAAGGTAGCCTTTGTATTTGATTTTTTTTTTTTTTTTGGCAAGTAGAAGGATCTTGAAACTTCCACAGTTCTGCAGTTTACGGGTTTGTAAAACAGCTGTTGCCAGCGGCCTTGTTCATCTCACTTCGTTCACCCAATAATACATCTTTTTTGTTTCTCCACAAATTAAATTAGAGTTCATAACTCTATATCTGAATTAGCTTCCCACAGAGAGTCTTATTATAACAAGTGCAGTTGTAATAACTCATTTTAACAATTTAATCTATAAATTGGTAGAAAGCACTTTATGTGTTTCTGTTAGCAAACAGAACTTACTTTTAAAGGAAATTTAAAAGTATTATCCATAGAGCACACTGACTGACTGATACATTTTTGCATGTCTGCCATTACTATACATTAAGCATGTAATAATGCACTAAATGGAAATGTTAGCAGAAGACCTGAATATGAATCTGGGAGAATTAAGAAGAGAAAGAAATAATCCTTTTGTGAAAAGAACAGGATTGTGCTGATGTGTTGGTGTATGCGGAAATGTATTCTAATGAATACCAAGATTTCAAACAAAAACTGCTGCCAGAAGTGTTGAAAGACTGTCTTATTGTGGCACACTGTGCCTACCCTGCAGGCAATTCTGAGTGATGTGGCAGATATTACGCTTTATTTATAGACAGACAGACAGACTAATATGTCTGTATTTTAAGCCATTCTTTCAGAATAGAGATTATGAAAATGGTTACTGTTTTTTCCTCTCTCCTTGTGTATTCCTAGCTGTCAGGGAGCAGCTGGGCAGAAGAAGGCTGTTCTAGGGCTGGGGGGCTGGCAGGGCAGGCAGTGCCGTGCTGCCACCAGCAAGGGTGCAGCCCTGCAGCACCTGCACAAGGTGAGCAGGGCAGGAACGGTGGCAGCGGCTGGGCACAGCCACAGCCCGGCTGAGATCCTCGTGGCTCTCTTTCCCAGGACATGGTGCAGGGCTGCTCGGAGGCACCACCTCAGGGCATGGGCAGCCACCCTCCTTGGCACTGGAGGAGACTTCAGAGCCTGCTGAGGTGTTCAGAATACTGACACAGGCAATCTCTTTCTCTTGTCTTTCCTCACGTCTCACTCTTTGAGTTTTCACAATGCAGTTTTCTTTCTCTTATGTATAATTTTATCTTGATGAAGTTCTGGTTTTGGCTTAAAAAAAAATTGTATTTTATGAATGGTCTTTTTACTTGTCAATAGTACGTTCCTCAGGAATTTCCATCTTCTATACTGGCAACCTTGGGTTAAAAAAATTTACTTTGGAATATTCTATTTTAGAACTTAAAATGCCTTGTAAACATAAGTATGAGGTATTTTTATATCATTATACTTTTGTGAACTAACAGAAAAGCTTGTGACTGGGCACGAGACATGAATTATTCAAAGTCAGAGGAATTTCCAGTCCTAATAATTCCTTTTTTGAATTCTCTGATTTTTTGCGTGTGCAATTATTTGAAATAGGATTGATAAGGATGGAAAAATTTGTGGCTTTCAGATCCTCACATGTCCATATATAATCCTCTGTTAAGGAGAGAAACCTAGATATTGCTTGCTAGTTCACGAATCTGTCAATGCTAAGTGTCTGTATTTAAAACAGGAATTACCAAATACCACTTTGATCGTATCAGGCTTTTGTTTTTCTGAACAAAATTATCATCAGTCTTTTTCATCAGAAAGCCTGTATATCTAAGTGTCTCTACCTAAAATTGTTCATGCCATTTTTGGACAGGAATATTCCAAACAACTAAAAATTCTTCGGGTGATATCTTTCATCATTCTTGCAAAATATATATTTTTGTAACGTCTGTAATTTTTGCTCTTATACCATCACAGTTCACTGAAGGTGAATTTATTAACGTCTAAGTAATTTAATTTTATCAAATGTTTATTTAACACAACACAAGCAGCTTAGATTAATGTCTCTGGCTTATGATGGTAACAAATTTCTTAAGGCTTTCTAAAATACAAGATGTAACAGAGTCCCAAGAGAGCAGCATAAAAATCAGTTGGTCAAAACACATGCAAATGCCATAAAAATATAGTTCTTTTCAGGTAAATGAGTCACTGAGTTCAACCAGTTTGAATTTTTCTTTCTTGTTTAAGTTGTAGCAATAAAAACTAGGAAATGGCCAGTTTTTCAGGAACTTGAAGTCATCATTCATCTGTAAATCTGACAGTCCACTGGAGGGCAGGTTGGGTGTGGGACATTTAATTGCAGCCATATCACTACTTGTGACATTAAAAGTTCTTTTAGCGTCATTAAAGTCTTTTCCTGATGGCAGTCTGATATGCTTCCCCTCTGCTCTCTAGGAATAGTTGGTTTTCATTTTAGACTATTTCGTTCAATTAGGCTGTGTAAAAAGTAGGACAGCAGACAATAGAAACATTTCTTTTTTAGGACTGTTCTCTCAGTACATTTTGAAGACATCAGTGGCTGAGCGGCCTGAAGTTACTTCTGTTACACAATCTGAACCTCAATTTCCTTATTCCTTCATCCAGTGTTTTTTATTTGCTCTTTATTTAATACTCAGAAGTATGAGTGTCATATATCTCTGTAAAATGTTTATGCTCTTAGTTAAATGGATTGCTTAAAGTGCAATAATTGTGAAATCACAACACTCTACCTCCTAATAGTTAAAAGAACCACAAGCTAAGCAGAAATGTTATTTTAGACTAAACATAAATGTTAATTAAGAACTTTTACATGCTGAAGTTGAGAGGAAATATCTTCATGTCCTATCGCTATGAACAGGAACAATTACCCTGATAGATTTTTGAAAACTTTACCCAGAAACAGCATCATACCAGCTAGAAAAATGTTAATATCTGTCTCCATTTCCTGCCCAGGTATCAAGAGTTATTATACAGAGACTTCAATGGCATGTCGCCAAGAAGTACTGAAAATCCAATCTCAGTATGTGCAAAATTACAAACACAATACCTGCCAAATAAGTTATGCAAGTAGTTGTCTGGCTAAATTTCTCATAACCTGAACTGATTCTGTCCCAAGTTGCTTTCCAAATGGACGTGATTTAGGCTGCAAACTTGATCTTCTGCTTGTGATAGATGGCAGTCATTTACCTATTACTTTCATTATTATTAATTAAATCTTTTGAACTTTATGGCTTAAAATATCCTTGTTCTTGCTTTTAGAGCTATATTACTTCAACTCAAGGTTAAAAGGAAAAAATGAATCTTCTCTTCCACTCTAATTCTAACAATAATTTTCCAGATTGACGGAGATACTGATTTTCCCACAGCCATTTGAAGGTAGCATATATACAAATAAATATGTATCTGCACACACTCATTCACACATACATGCATATATCCATACACTAGAATACATGCATTTGCATATAGACATACACATACAGAGATGGGAATACTTTTCAATGTAAAGAGGCTGGCTTTGTATTCATTTTCTACTAAGGTCAAGAAAACTTCTGAAATCCGATTTGTACCTTTGAAAAATCTTCTCCATACAGATTATTTTCAGAGTTAATATTCAACAGATTAACTCTGTAGCCTTGTTGATAGAAAGAAAAAAGAGTTTAGCTTCTACTTTGGCATTTATTTTACAAAACTCCTACACCTTATGTGAAAAGAAACATATTGTATTCCATTTTCTGCATTTTATCTTTTTGCCAGGTAACAATAATGTCTGTATCACTGAAGTTCATGTTATTTAGCTTCCCATATGTTTTTCCTAATTGCAGTAGCACATCTCAAAACATTTAATAAAAGATAATTCAGGGCAAAAATATGACTGTTATGTCACAGTTATCTTACAATTTTTTAGCAGAAGAGAGGAGGGGAAGGGAATTACTGTTAAATAATTAATACTGTACTATAAGAATAAGAGTAAAGAGTAAAATTATAGGAGTAGATAAGAATGTTTGTTTTGACAACCATCTCTTTATTACTGTTTTTCAGTAGTAAATCACTCTGGACTACATTTATAATGAAAATACGATATCATGCAGTTATTTTGTGAGGACTATAGAAGTGTTGAACAACAAATCTTTGCTAAAACACCTTAGTTTTCATCTGAAAAATAAGCAATTTTATTTTTCTGAAAAACGCAGCAGTTCTTTTCTGGTGGCTTTAACTACTAGTCTCCTCTTGATACTGAAACATAGACATCTTTTTTTCCCCTAAGACAATGTTTCTCAGTTGCCCAAGGTCCAAATGGTTCCTGTCTGTCCCACAAACTATTCTCATAGTAATTTTCGGTCTGTCTGTATGTACATGGCGTTGTCCATCTATACAAATCCTCTGATTAGTACGTGGCATTGTCCATCTATACAAATCCTCTAATTACTTCATTCCACTTGATCATTTCTGCTATTAGTCCTCCCTTAGGTTTCATTTTTTTCAAGCTTTTAAAATTCTTCAATAGTTCCTCACTACTGTTTTCCTATCTATCCTCCTTATTTCTTCTACCATCTTTTCTATCCCTTCTCTAAAACTAAACCAGGTCCTGGTTCCCTTGTAGACAGACTCCTGCCCCTGTGCTGGTTCTCACTTTTGCACAGAAACCTGCTATTGCATCCAACCCACCACTGTCGCGATTTAGCCAATGCTGATACCTCAGCTTTTCTTACTATGCCATTCATTTCACACCTGTACAAAATGTCTTGGTCCCTCTACCTCTTGGCTCTTGATTTTTAACCTGGATTTCCTCACCTGGCACTGAATCTGCACTTGTTTTCTCTCACGGAAAGTAGTATTTTTATTATACTGCTTTGTTTATTGCATTTTCTACATATAGCCTCCAATTTCTTTCCCTAGGTATTATTTCTCCTGTTGAAGAACACCGAAGTCTTTTAATTTCCTTTGTTCCAAGTTGCTGTTAACTAGGCCAGACTAATCTTACCTAATTTTAGCTGTCTGAAAACTAGGATGCGGCCTGAGCTGCTCATCCTACTTTTCTACCTCTGAAGTTAAGGAATAAAGGCAGTTTGAGAGACCAAATCACAATGTTTTTGTATCTCAGGATGGGAAGATATAGTCTGTAGTGATTATTTTTCCATATTGATTATCAGAGGAGTTTACACAAATATGTCTTATTACACAATTATTTTTTAACAGTTAAAATTAATCCTCCCAATACATATTCTATTGTAATTTCAACCCCTAACATTTCCCATTATGATCTCTCAGACATATTCCACAGAGGACTGTATAAACTAATATTTTCAATTTCTAAATTAATAAATTAAAGTCTAATTTAAATAAATTAATGTCTAGTTGCTCAAGAGTAAAAGTCTTTTTCCGACTATAGTTGATTATCTATTTAAAAAAAAAAAATTATTGAAAATACCTTCTTGTATTACCTTTGGCTTTTCACTTTTTTTATTGGACTAATGACCAGGATAGTTAAAAAGTGTGTCTGTCCAACAATGAGGATGGTTTTAATTCAGGTTTGAATATACAGTTGCTAAATGGGAATGAAATTGGTCCACTATTAATATAAGAGGCTTGTAAGAACTTACAGTGCTTCAAACTCGAGGAAAAAAATAATGAATGGCACCTAGTTATTCTAGACATGACTAAAACTAAATAAATGAAGCCACCAACCAAACAAACTTGGGTGACAGCGATCCAAAATCACTAAGGAAGGAAGAAAAATAAGGAAAAAAGGTGTAATAAACCCAGAAGACTTAAGATAGTTTTCAATAAACTCTGGGGAATTGCAAACTAATATTCCCCTCTGAGAAAGTCCAAGGGAAAAACATGAGGAATGAAGACAATCTCTTAAGGAGATAATATTAAGCATAATTCCCAGTTGTATTTTAGAAAATGGATTGAACAGTTCCAGGGTTGAAGATGGGTATTTTTCAGATCTTGGGAGGGCATGACTGAGTGTCCAGAAGATAGAGAAAACAGATCCATATTTTCTTTTCAAGGATGAGCTGGGAACAATTATACAGTCGCCTAAACTGTAATTCATGGAAAGTGCTGAAGCAAATAATTAAGCAAACTGTATATAAACTAACAGAATGTGTAAGCAAACAACATCTAAAAGGAAGATGGGTCACTTCCAGTATGCATTTGTCAAAAAGTGTTACTCTCACTGTTTTAATAAGGAGAGGTACTGGCTTTGACTTACTGCAATCTGTTACTGCACACATATTACGTACAGTGTCCAGAAGCACACCATATACATCTGCCATTGGACAATATGGCATATTAACACAGAACACACTAATAGTGACAGGGTATCTGTACATGAGAATTAATGGTTTCTTCATTTTCTAATATTTACTCATCTACTTCCCAATGCTATCAGCAAACCTGACACCGTGGAGCATCTGTTTGATTATCTAAATCTGTTGCCCAGCAGTAGATGAGAGGAAGCAGAACTTTTTTTCTTCCCCAGTAATATATGCTCCCAAAAAAGTTCCAAATACATTGACAAAATCAGAGAGAGAAAGCTTATTGAACCAATTTATTTGAGAAAGAAATAACTGTCTCCAGGGTTGTGTTTCCCACATTTTATGAGCAAAAGCACTTGGAGCAGATAAATGTGTAGAACTTTGAATGCAAGAAAAGCATGTGCATGGAAATTCCTTGCCTATTAATGCAAGAAGTTAAGCATTTTGACTGTACTCCACTGAAAGAAAATGGAAGAGACACACATTTATATAGTAAACCAGAACAATTGAAAAGAAATAATATATATAGTGTAATAAAAGCTTGCATTACTGCCAAGAAGTAAGTGTTCGTGCCAAAAATGTTCCGTACTACAGCTGCCAAAAAAAAAGCTGAGAGCATTATGAAACACACTAAATCTATACATAGAGGGGGCTTAAAGAAGAAAAAAAAAGTAAATTTATTCTTAGGATTCAAGTACATCAAATCATTATGGTTATTTTATGCACAATAAGCAAGGCTCTGAGCATGCTGGCAAGCATTCAAGAAAGCATCATGTTGCTTAAAAAGCATGTTGGTCTTTGAATTCAGGAGAAAGTCTCGAAGAAAGATATTTGAGTGTTTGAGACAAGCTAAAAATCCAAAATGACCCAAAAAATTCCATGTGTTTTTGGACATGGCTTAATAACACTCCTGACAATGCTAAGCTAGCTCAGGTCCTCAGGAGGTGGTTTGAAACGCACAGCGCAGGCGTCCTGGGATCTGTCTTGAAAGAGATGAAAAGTGGATTGCCATTGCTGTGATGTGGCTTTCAAATGAGAACCTCTGTGAGGAAGCCAGAGGCTCCTAGGAGCTACTCCTAGTCTGCTATTTCCAAAACAGTACCATAACCAACAGGTTATGGGGGCTTTCCTCTTGAAGTTAGTCCTTTGAGGAGTCAAAAAAATTAAGACTGAGAGATCCAGGTAATGACCTAAGGCCTGATGACCCTGACCGAAGGCCATTGGTGAGGCATGACGATGGGAGATGAGCTGCCATCTTCTGAGAAGGGTCTAAAGGGCTGGGATCTCCTTCTGAGTAGAGAAGTCTGACGGATGACAGACTGAGGTTCAAAACTCCTGAAGGCAGAGGGTAAGGAGAGCGCAGAACTGTTATTTACCGAATCTCACAATACTGGAACCAGAGAGCATTCAATGGCTCTGGGAGGAGGTGAGCTTAAAATAGGTAGAAGAAAGTACTTTACACAGCAGGTATCAAACTTTTAGAACTCGCTGCCACATGAGGTTTTTTATTTTCATCTATGGAAAAGGTTTTCAGAGACATTCTCCTCCTTATTACTTCTTGTGGTCTGGTGAAAGCGTCTCAGGGCTTAGATTGCTTGTGATACGTGATGCCCGAGCCTAACCTCTGTCTGATTGCTACACAGCATCCTCCTACCTTGGTGTTATGAATTCAGCAACTAGGAGAGTGCTCTCTGGAGCACTACAACACGGCCTGCTGCAGTGTCTTACAGTTTTTGTTCAGTATCTGCCTTTTTGCCTGCGAAGATAGATAAGCAGGCACATTAATTTCTCTTCCAAGTTTAGTTTACACAGCATTTTCAAGCTTTCCTGTGAAGCAGGATGGATAATATATGGTTGCAACACATGGGAAAGAACAGTAAATCATAAACCTGTGTGATAGGTTACTTAATACAGGTGTCTGGGGGGAGAAATAATTAGAAAATGTGATTTGCAAGCTTATAATTTTAGAAATGGTACTCTCAGATTATGGCAAGTCTGAGTGGAGACTCCTCTTCTAACATTAAACAAGAATGAGCTTCTGAGTTTAATGCCTACTGCTTATGATGGCCTGTGAAGTTTATGGCTTACTTTCTTAATTACTTCTCCCTTCATCACAATACACTTTGAAGAGGGAATTAACTTCACTTTTTTTGTTTTCCCACAAGCAGGAGAGGAAAAGTGACATCTGAACTGATTTTTGTTTCTTCATTCTTGCTGATCCTAAACATACAAATCTGTGTATGTTTATCTTGTGACATAGGCCCAAGCTGAAAAAATTTTTATTTGTTTAAACAAGACAATTTTCCTTATACTTTTTCTCAATTAATCATTGTTCTAGAAATATCAATTATGATTTTGAACTGTAGTTATGATCAAGCCTTTTGGAATTAATGTCAATAATAAACATCACAATAAAAACAATTATGATGGTGGTGTCACCGCATCTTAAACTCCAATTTCAATTTTAGCCAGTCCTTTGAAAAAATATGTATTGATAGAGAAAGGGCAGAGAGGCAACTCAGGCATTTTGTAGAGTAAAGAGATAATTAAATAATAATGAAGATAATATGATTAAAACCAGTAGTTCTTTCTTCTGCACAGCTCTGGCTAGCAACATGGTGCTGGCTTACTTCATTTCCAGCTGCTAGATTTCACTAAAAGAAGCTAAAAATAAATTGAATGCTTTCCTAAAATGACTTTCCAAAGTAAGCAAGTGCTGCAGTTGCCATAGGGATGTTATAACATCACAAATGGGTAGCAGTTCACATAGTGGTAAATAAGCACACTGGTGGGTAAGTTGTCCATTTGAGCATGTCTCAGAGACGAAATTACTCAGACAGTAGTTTTTGAGGGAGGAGGTTTAAAAGAAAAAACCAAACAAAAAGATCACCATTGATTTAGTCTGTGGCAGTGCAAATCCCTGAATGCAGGAATTCACAGGTTGTAGGCATCAATGAAGATGCAAGACACTGCCTGTGCTAAGTGCTGTAGCATCTAAGCTGCCGGACCTATATCTTCCCTTGAAAAGAGAGAAAAACATTGAAAATGTCTTTAAATTCTGAGAAAACAAAAACATCATCAAGTTCTTGCATTTACCATTTGTTCAGTGAGCCTGGAGCTGTCCAGCCTGTCCTTATTTTGCCTTCTCTTTTGTAATGCACTACGAATGCATTACATTCTGAATTCTGGTAGTGCATTTACTGCCTTATACTATCTGTTTATTCTGAAAGTCAATACAAACAAACACAATGATGCCTAACAAATAAATGGACTTCCTTTCCAAGGTTTCTTCGTAATGTTCTACATCATAAAATTTCAAAGGTCAGATGATATAAATAAACAGTGACTTCATTGAGGTTGATACTACTGTCCTGATTTACAGCAAGTAGTAGTCTAACCCCAGCAACTCAAGCTTTTCATTTTGTGTTCAACCCAGAATAGAAAGCAAATGGCTGCATAATAAATACCATGGAAACAAGAAAAAACCCACACAAATTCCATAAAGAATCAATTTAGAAAAAAAGAAGAAAACCCAGATTGTCTGTAGATAAAATAAAATTCACTGGGAATCTGCAACAAGAAGATTTAAATACAAAATATTTTGATACTTTCTACCTTTTATAAAATTATTTTTTTTTTATTTTATTTTTGCACATGCCTTTGGTACATCTGAGGGCTTTTTCTGTTAAGACAGACATCTTTAACAGTCTTACCAAGCCGTTACCAACTTGCTCTTCGGAATCCGGATTCAAAGAGGTCCCTTTCCGAGTCAACTCTTTCTCATTTGCTGGATTGGCCTCTCACAACCCTGCTATGCCTGCCTCTGCTCTGAACCCATACTTGTTCCCTCAGGTAAATCAATGAAGTGTAGGTGTTACCCTGAGGTGTGCCCCATTCACTTTGCAGAATATGCAAAGTTAGAGGATGAGTAGTGGAGCCAAGGCTGGTCAAAGTTGAAGACCAGTAAACTTCTCTTTTCCCATCCCTGTCTGGGCTTTAACCTACACCACACTACAACTATGGCATTTTACAGTATTAGGCTCACAGTAGAGGGTGAGTGCTTGAGCATAATATCTACATCCCAATGAAGTGCTTTATGAGCAGATCATATCGGGTTTCATGTTAACACCAATGTCAGGGGAGAATTAAGTTTGGAAAATCATCCACCATCTTCCCTGATCTGTCTCAGTAAAACCAACATTATTTGGGACCATGTGGCTGGTTAAGTACAGCACATGCAAACAAGCCCTCTAAAATTCGAATCACAGTGCAAAAGGTAACCATGCTAACGTGAAAATCTGAGCTTTTTACTCAGCCTTTCAGTGTCCACTGTTCAAAGCCCGGTGGTTAGCAGAGAGAGTCTAAGTGAGTGGTCCTCTAAATGGTAGCTGGTCATTATTATCAGGGCTGCTAGAACCTCACAGACTAGTCAGGATTTGGAGTGAGACATAAGTCATCTTTCCAGCTGTGTATAAAGAAAATTTGTGTACTGCACTAAGTACCTGAGTTCCCTTTATAGTCAGCAGGAAGTAACTTTAGATAGACTAAATCAATCTTATTATTTTAGACATTCTAAAGCGTGAAACAAATAAGGTGAACTGTGGTCTATTTACGCCTATTTATGTCTTTTGGTTATAATGGAAACCTGGAATGAACAGCTCAGATGGGTATATTTAAATCACAGGTGTTTAAATTTGGGCAGACAAAAAGCACCTTGTCTGCTCATACTGTCCTTGTAAGCAGTTAGGATTCACTCTGAGCTCTGCTGGCCTGCAAGTACCATGGTCCTTTCTGGAAGAAAATGACAGGAGCTGCCTTAGAAGATTCTTAGAATTTTTTGCAAAAAACCACTGGTGGCAAAGGCATATGTGGAAGGGGGAGAAAAAGTATGGTATCATCCAGTCAAAGAGCGTGTATACTGGATAAACAGGAAAAGCTGGTGACCAGCTCTGGGAGTGCCATCAGCACTGCCTCTTGCCCAGCTCCAAGCTCTTGTGTGCAGGTAGCAGACATTGCAGCATACATGCAGGAAAGAGGCAGACCCACAGGTGTGCATGGGTATCCCTTCATCAGGGTCTAGTGCCCTGTGTGTTACCTCTTGCTCTCTTTCTTGTGCCTCTGTATGCGTCCCTCTCTCCGTCTCACCCAGGGAAAGACATCTCTTGCTCATACAGTGGCTCTCCTGAGAGGTGCCTGTATGTTTCCCCATGAATACTTTAGCATTTTATACATGCTGGAATAGCATGAATAGAAGAGCTCGAGAATATTTTCCTCTGGAACAACCCTTGGTGCAGTCCTATCAGGCATTGAAAGGTGGGATTTGAAGAAAAAAGTGAATTGAATACTCATCTCCCACCCCCTCTATTCTAAGCAGTGAGCTATTGCTCAAAACCATTAGTCCTCCTTTCTGCCCATACTTTATTTTGTGCTTTTTGTGTTTCATTTCATCACAAGGGACTGAAAAAGAAATGTGCTGGAAATGGCAGGAACAGTTAGCTTCAATATTTCTGAATTATTTCTTTGAACCCATTATGAAATCTATTTAAAAAGGGTACTGTAAGTTTTCCTTTTGGATAAAATGATAAGAAGATACTGACCTAAATGTACAGTGATTATTGGTTGTCCTAGAAGTGAGGTCTTCAATATAAAAGGTACTTGAACAAAATATGATCCAGCTGCCCTGTCCCTCTAACAGTCTGGTATGAAGGACAAAAGAGAAATATGATCCAATATTTATACTGAAGGTAAAACTTATTTTTGGGGCACTGAAGAAGACCCCAGAGTGGGCAGAAAAGCAGAATGGACCCTTGTATAGAGCTTAATGTTTTGAAAAGCCAGAAAGTACACTGCAGTGAGAGGTCCAAAAAGTCTCATGAAAGTATGTGAAGTTCTTTCTGAGGCTGGATCCATTGAACAATATCTGTAAATAACAGTAATCTGAAAGACAAAGTGTGTTCAGCTGCAATATTCCATTACATTTTTGTGTTTATGTATATAGAGACTTTATATATGCATAGCTACACATATGGTTAGTTATATGGACAGTTTTATACTAATAATGACTAGGAAATTTTGTTTTATGTCATATATGTATATAAATTAGTACACAAACACACATATAAATTAATATCTATATCCATAACAAAACTCTGTTTTCCAGTTTAGACCAAATACACTAAATACACATGAAAGCACATACAAGGAGTACAGACAGATTGTATGTATGTTATAGTGGACTTTGTAACTTTTTTTTTAAAATAATGCTTAAAGGTTACTCTGATTTGAAGGTTATGATTCAGACAAGCCTTTTATACAACAAGATAGAGAAGGGAGGAGTCAAGACACACCTTGGACAGATGTTTTCCCAAATGTCTCTAACAGCAGAGGCTGAGTCTTCTCCCCTCTGGGGAGAAGTGGTGCTGTCACGCCTACAGCTTTTGCTGACAGAGATACTTCTGTTTCCACTTCGTTGGCATGAAATGGAAGATAGTGATCAGGCAGGGACAAAAATTTAAATACTAAACTAATGTTTTATTTTGTCTTTGTTAGTTGTAGTTGTTTAAAAGCAAATAGATGACTGAGTAGAAACACAGATAATCAGTTGAACATGCATGAGAGCAAACCTCAGTTGCCAGTACTGTCTATATGAAGATATGAGAGTGATACTATCAGTGTCATCAAGGCACTTGTCCACCAAGGCTAGGTTACACACCCCAATAGCAGAACTAAAAGAAAAATCTCCTTTGAAATGATGGAAGTGTGTCTGTTGGGATATTGGAGTCAGAGCAGGCTGTCCAAGCTGTGCAAGATGTGGAGAGGTTAACCAGTCCTGCTGACAACCTGCCCCTGCATCCTAATTCAGCCTCCAGCTAAAGTTCACTCAACTTCCTCCCTAGTACTAAAAAGGCTGCTGGACAGAAAAAACTGCCAGTGTCTGCCCCATATGGACCCTTTCTACTACTAGATTTACTGATATGACAATGAACATTTGAAACTTTTCTATACCCAGACAGACAAGGACAACCCTAATCCCTTCCCTTGCCAGAGCACTTCAGAGAATCGGCTGTCAAAACTTTCCCAATCTGAAATAATATTAATAGGATTCCGCATTTTCATAAAGACCTTTGCCTGTCCTCTTGGAGTTTTTTCTTGTTTCTCTCTGCCTCTTGTGCAATGCTTCTTCAAATGAATTAAATATTAAATCCTTGCCATTGCATATATGGAAGCTGACAGATAGACTGAGCCAGCAGTACTTGCCAGATACACTTTATGGAGGCTTTCCTACATAGGGATACTCTGTGCTGGCAGGCACATCATGCCAGCGTCTGACACCACCGTCTGTGCCAGCTTCTGCAGCTTCTGACTGGGCCAGTTCTGGAATTATAGAAAGTAAGGCCAGACATGATATTGCAAGTCAAAGACAAAGACAAGAATAGCTGTTTCTGAACCATCCCTGAAAGATGACCATCTTACTGCTTCCTGAGACCTAGCAGTCATACTAATTTCATGGTCCCAGGGCAAACTGTTCTAGTAAATAACCCCCAGACAGTTATACATCTCTTTTATAATGTCTAACACAGATCTCTGCTACAGTTTTTTGCTTATTACCTCTAGTTCTTCTCTCACAGAACGAAGAGTGCAGTTTATGTCCTTTTTCTTTGACAGTTACATTTAGAATATATGAAGACCATTGGCCCGTCTTTCCTCCCACAACTCAGTCATCTCTTTTATGAGCAAAAAGAACATAATTCCCTTGATCCTTCTGTATAGTTCTCATTCTTTTGATTGCAGTTCATTCCAATTGCACACCTTTGGATTTTTTATGAGAGTTGAAGTTAAGACAACTTTTAAAAAATATAAACTAATGACTTCTATAATCACAGAATCTAAAATGTGAGTGTGAGGATGAGCTGTTATTTCTTTCCAGAGACGTAAAATAGCCTTTTGTTTTATATTTTCCTATTACATCTTTTACCTCTGCTAGCCTGAGAGAAATGTTGAGGTGCTTTGAAGGCACTACCACCTTAGGTTCTATTTTGCTTGCAATTGTCATACATGCAACTGTAGAAATGCATCCAAAAATAGGTATCTACCAAACTCTCTGCAACGAAGGTATGACCTCTTTACGCTGGAAAGGAAAAACACCACGAGTTCTTCAGCTGAAGGACCACACATGGCTGCAGTACACACTGGAAGTGGCAGACTGGAGACAGTGTTTGGATGTGCAGTGACAGGTTTGCAGGGGGGGTTAGTGAAACTGGTTAGATACATGCCAGAAGCCATTTCTCAGCTGTGGATTGCCACGCCAATGTTTCCCAGAAGGAGAGCCATGATGAGAAGCAACTACGGTGTTTAACACTTTTTTTCCCCAAATAGGATAAAAATATGCCTTTTAGGTGCTGAATATGAAATTTGTTCAGCTGTGATTACTCTTCTTTTTAGCGAAGCCAAGTAATTTGTTTGTAACAGGTACAATCTTGATATCTCTGCTGTATGAAAGAAGGCCAAATGCCATAAAAGGTCCAAATGATCGTTATTACATAAAATGTCCTGTGCCAAAGCACTGTAATGAAAGATTGATCTGTACATACAGACACTTTGCATCTTTAGTCCAGCTTGGACAGAAGCTAAAGTTCTTTTCTTTCCTTATTTTTTCCCAAATTAAAATGATTTTTGAGAGGTTTCTGTACTTTTCAGACTTTCCCAGCTTTGGAAGAAAGATCTTAAAAACAGTACAGGAAATAACATAAAATAAATAAATCCTTAATCAAAGGAGCTAGATCTTGGTTGCTTTACAGTTTTTAGCTTTATTTTCCTAAAGCATTTCCTTTCCCAGTTCCCCACTGGCCAACATTGCTGAGTGAAATGGATTTTCAGCAAATACCATTCACGTCTGGTTTATCAGTATCTCTTACCTTTACATAACAGTAAGGAAGGCAGCTTCTCATTGACATGCTTGTTCCTAGCAGACATTCCCTGCCATAGTTCACTTTCTAGTTCTGGATGTGCTGAATCTTTCCTTCTCTTTGGCCTGTGTGAAGAGTGCCATTATCTGGATATCTTTGGCACTGGTTTCCTCTCCTTCTTTCTACATGTAGTGTTGTGTAAGTGATGATTTGGATGCACCCACGAGAGCTCTATTCCCGTCTTCTCATTTAAGTCACAACCAGAGGTATTATCAGAGCACAAAGCAAAGTCTTTCTGTGTTTTCCCTGACCAAGATCCAAGGGCGGAGTTTCATCACCTAAAGTGCAGGGAGGCAGAACTGTCTGCAGGAATCAGCTTGCAGACAGGAGGTTTATATGAGTGCAGTGGATTTCCATAGTGCTGGACATTGTGCTAGCCTATAAGAGAAAATTTTAACCATCTCTGCTTTAAACTACTTGTCATACTTGATTGGTTGCTCTTTTGACTTGTACAGAGACTCAGACAAACATGTTCCAAACCCTATTTTGTAGGATGAATTTTAGCACTCTTATGGGGGAAATTGAGGAAATAACCTGCATATTTGTCTCTGAAACAAATAACAAAGTATGTCCCTATTGAACTTTCCTTTCTCATTGCTAAAATGAATTTGCTTGTTTATGCCATATTTAAATTATTTTCCGAGACCAACTGCCATAAGCCATGCCAACAGACACAAATCACAGCATTTTTTTATGATGGTCTTTTCTGGTGAAATGTAAGCCAGTCAGTAAGGTAGCAGCTAATATTGAATGATACTTTGTAGTGCTTCACTCTCCATGCATAGAATCATTAGCAAACACGGAGTTTTATACTTCATGAAAAATATATCCTGAAGAGCCAGCTTACTTGAGAAAAATTCAAAGTTTGTTCAAACTGTTGGTATAATTAAAAATTTGATAAACATTTTTCAGACTTCCACTCTCTGTCTATTGCATTTTCATATAATTATCCCCAAACATTTACAAGTTTGAACATACAAAAGATTAATGATGATATTATTATGATGACATTGCTTGTCTTAGCCTTGAGATGCGTTAGACTACAGAAGCAATGTCCTAAATCCTATATTGCAGCAAAAAAAACATTTCTGAGAGGAGTACCCCACGCACAAGTTAAAGAAAACTGAAGGCCTGGCATACACTAAAAATTGCTGGCCACAGATTCCTTTCATTGGGAGCATCTCTAACCTTCTTTGGGAAGCAACAAGATGACTATACCCAGCCAAAGATCTTATTGGTGTGTCAACCATAGTAGAAACACCAAGTCACATGTTTCTGAAGAACATCACACCTTATTCAAAGGAAATGCCACTGACGGGATTTTATCTCCTTAACATAAGGGCCCTCAGAGCTCTCCTTGGACAATGCAGTTTGATACCACTCTCTGCGTGATGGTTAGGACAGCTAGGTACAATCCAAACTGAAGACAGGGAAAATGGTTCCCTATAAAATAGAATGAGGAAGAAGGAGCTCTGGGGGACAGAGAAAACCCAGCATACAGAGCATGCTACCTTCTCCCTTCCTGTCAACTCTCTCTCACCTCAAAACCAGCAGAGATGAGATTTTTTCTCAGCAGCAGTATGGACACATATCAAGACTTGAAAGCGTTTCCTTTTAACTGCCCTTACTTTATTATGCTGGGAATTTTTACATATCCATCTTTTACATATATTTTTACTCCTTTGTGGTCTAAAACAAGCTTCAGAGGAGTTAGCTGCTCTCTCATTTATACCTTTCTTATACTTCTTTCCATCCCAGTGGCACAATTTCCTTCAGAAGCTGTGAACCCACAGGAATTCTCTGATATGTTTGAGTTAATTCATTTTTCTATAACTTAGAGGGATTCAATAAATCCCTAATCATCTCCAGACATTGTGACATTTATGATTAAGCATATGTGGCCAGCTCCATCCACTTCATGGCCACGTACAATATAAGTGTGACTTCTTGCCTCTCCCTCAAAAGATATGCATCTTCTGGACATCAAGGCAAGAGGCTATTAGTACAATGCTGTCAATGCTCAGCCTTCTGTGCAGCCTGTTTGACCTTTAGTGGCATCTAGTGGCAAAGGAGTTGGTAGGGAAAAATCTTCCCAATTAAATGGCAATTAAACCAGTGAAAATTGATTTTATCTTCATATGTGAGAGTAGGAAGAATGGAGCTTGCAATGCAACAGCACAGTGAGGACACACTGCTGGCTGCCAGACTACCTTACCAGTCTAAACCAGTTGCTAGGCATTGTAAGCCATGTGACCAAATTAGTTTCAGTGCTAATTTAGAGAGCTTCTGATAAGACTTTCTAATTATGGTTTAGAACAAGGACTGCAGGTAGTTAAGAAGTTAACATTAGCAACTTTTGAAAATCAATGTGTTATTTTTGCTGCATTGTTGATCATAATTTATTTCTTCCATAAAGCCATGTGAGACATTCTTTTCTATCACAACGAGAGTGCTCTTACTCTTACCCTTAGAAATAGCTCAACAGATTTTGATATTGCCTTGGCAGAAGAACTGAGCCTCTCTTCCTAAGTGAGATTCACTAGTGTTTTGATTTTACCAGATGTCACAATACTTTCTTCTTCTGTCTAATACTAAAATATATATGGAGCAATATGCTGGATAGTGGCAACCCACAATTCAGAGTCAAAAGATGTTTGTCTCATAAAGATATGGTTCCATATTCAGGCCATCCTACTGATAAAAGTTGATAGAGACTTCTAGCTCTGCCGGAATAGTAGTCTACGATATTTAAACTGATGTGTTTTTAGTGCATTAGTTTTCCAGAAAAGTCAGCTGTATGCAAACAGAAGCAATCGAATAAGCATTGTAGATGAAACAGCCTGCCTAAATGTTGTTTTTTCTTTTTAAATAAAACCAAATGTTAAAAAGTCAAGATAAAATGTATATATTTAAATTTCTGTAGGAAGTATCTCCACAGGTGCAAAATGTCATGCATGAATTAATGTATGCTGTTGTTATTGTACATTGCTGTTAATGTAACCTGTTGTTATTTTGCAGCTCCAAGAGGGGTGAGAAAACAGCTGTGAGTATAGTATTTAAAATCCTTAATATTTTCTGAAGAAAATCAGTACTTACTTATGTACCTCCTTAAATTCATGCAACAAAAAAAAAGTTCCAATGGAAAGTTTAGTAATGTTCATCTTTTGGGCTGATGGAAAAGGTATTGTTTAAGAATGCTTTCCAGTGAAATGTTTTCAACTAAATTCTTCCCTTTACTGAGATACTGTCGTATTAGATCAGCTTTATGTGGAAGCCTGGTGGGAAACTCAGGAGATATTTGGCCATTGTACAACTGCAAAATAATATGTAGTCAGATCTCTTAGCAAAACTAAGATTACAAGAATGCTCTAATATGGCATTCTGGGAGTTGCTGATGAAGTCCTTGCTTCGGTGTTCCAGAAACGCCTCCTGTTTCATGGGAACTGCCACTTCCTAAAGGTGCTATAGAGCAGTACATCACAATCTCTTAGGTCAGCTTTTTGAAACGAGAAATGGGTGTTATATTAGCACACAGAACATGTCAATGAGTCACAATTCACTTTAAAAGAAAGAAACAAGAAAAATTTCCCCAGTGGATTAATGAATAAGATACATTAACACAAAAAGTCCTTCTAACTTCCTTTGCTGAGGGTTATACTGACATTTTGGCAGCTAGTAAAATGCAGGAGGCCAGCAAATATATTTGGGACAGTTGAATGTGTTTGTCTGCCAAATTAAATAATAGACCAGAGACATTGGAACAGGACTAGAGAATGCACAAGATAAGTGAAAGCTGTGCCAGCTGAGAGGTCTAATGGTCTTACTTGAAAGTGGCTTGAACAGCTTGCAGCTGAGATGAGACAAAAAGTCCATGTGGTTAGAGAATTCCATCTGCCTCTGAATATATTTTTCCATCTAGAGTTTAAGAAGGATGCAGACATCATTTGAGTTCCTTGATTTGCATTGTGAATGGAAAATGGGAAAATACGGTTATGTTCTCCCGACTCTACACTGAGACTTTTGTTCAAGGGAAAACCTGCTTGAAGAAGCATTAAAGCACAAGGTTGTAAGTCAAGCATCAAACAGCTCCTTATTAATAAAATAGAATTAATAGTCAGTGGATAGCTGATTCTAGCAGCAAAGAAACTACATCTAGAGGAAGCTGATTTGACATATAAAAGAAATGCTTTCCACAGTTCAAGACTATTGACTGTATACCTATGAAGTCCCAGGAAAATATCTCCTCTGGAGGAGGTGAGTTTACAGAAAGAAACCCCTGCTGGAGCTACCCGGCATTCTGAAGGCGTGAAACTGCCTTAAACTAGTGGTAGAGTTTCTAGTTATCTTCTAGCATGCAATAAACTGGTGGCTGGAATCTGACAGCTGATCAGAGAGTTTATAATTTTCAGTGCCATGGTGGTCTTTAGAAAGCTAATAGCTTCTGGCTGAAAAAAGACTGGTTGAATAATTTGGTTTTGATTCAAATAAAAAATTGGCAGGTTTAGGAATGCTGCTTAAGCTGAGGTGGATTTTGTTCTTAATAGCTTATGTTTGTCAAGCATGGCACCCCAGCAGTCTGAGTGTAGACTATGCTTCTCTCCCTTCAAATCCAGGAATACATGAGATGGAAGGACAAGTCCTACCAAAACTGAAATGATTCTTAAAAATTTACAGAGTATCACAAGTGTGAGCCACATTTGATTAAAACATAGCAATACAATGTGTTTGCCAAAATGCTTAAAATCTGAAACAGTTTAATTTATATCTAACACATCACATTAAAGTAAAATATCCAAATAATATAGATTTTATATTTCATGTAATATTTAAGTCTAAACATAATGGACTAAATAACTGTTAAGCCAAACACAAAAGTCATGGTCAGATTTACCTGAAGATATTTTAGGGGAGATGATATAGTAATATGAATATAGGGAAAAGTTCTAAGTGCTAGTTGACGATGGCATATGCTTCAGTGAGAATAGCAGAAAAAGAAGGAGCAGTCTGAGGGCTATTTCTGTCCTGACAGGCTCTATTGTGCTAATCCTGAGTCACAAATAGAAAGAAATAAAGTGCATTGGTTTCAAAATAACTCCTCTCCTGAAGAATGTAACTACATAATGAGAGGAAGAAAATACAAAACAGGGATCAAATTAATACGCACTAATAAAGAAGACAGAGGCACAAAACCAATAACGAACATTCTTGATTATTGCTAACTGATAGGAGCAGCAGAAAGGAAAAGTATGCCCTTGAGATAGTGAAGATCATTTAAGACAAAGGGAGGAAATAAAAGGTAGGTATGGATAGTGTAGTGTAGGCAAGGGTGAATGTAAGCAGCTTGAATGTGATATCAATGGACAAGCGGAGCAGATCAAGGGATCAAGTTGGAAATGATACTGTATTGCATGCAAAATATCAGCTAAGATGGAGAAGCTACAAAAAACATTCAAAGAAAGGATACAATTACTGTCAGACTCAAAGCAACACAAAGAGAGACAAGATATTTTTTATTTTCCAAAACTCAGTTTGATATCTTCTACAGGCTGTACTCTGTGTGCTGGGCACTCCTGCCAGAGATAGCCAAGAACATTAGGGAACAGTTGCTGCTACTCTTTCACTTGCAGAGAAACGAGGCCTTTTCAACCACTTAATTGGTGAGACTTAGTCATGCTTCAGGGTCTCTGAAAAATACTTAAAACATACATTACATTTATTAACTATTCAGTTATTAAAGTCTTCAGATAAATAAGCCACAACAGCCTAATCACAGAAGGGCTATTGCCAAAACTAGATCAGATCAGCCTTGACTTTGCCTAGCTGAATCTTGGAAATCTCCAAAGGTTTTCAAAAAACCTCCAGGGATGGAGATGCTACAACCTCTGTGATTGCCAGTGTTACCTTATGCTCCCAAGACAGATGTTTTCTAATGTCCAGTTTGAGTCCCAATTATTCTCCTCCAGAAATGCCTATCAATTCTCGTAATTCAAAACAGATGTTAAAAAGGCCCCTTATTAAAGACATTTTCAATGTCACAAGACAAGTTCCATGCATTCAGCTACACTTCCCGTAGACTCTTTTTAGTCTCAGAGAAGCAGAAAGAACACTAAACCAGTCAACTTAAATGGAGAATCACAAAAACTTGCCTAAGTATTTACACTGTTTAACATCCAGTGCATGCCTCCATTTTACTATTGCCTATAGTATGACAAAAATAGCACACAGTTCAGCAGAGCTTTAACCTAAGAACAGAGAGGTGAAAAGCTTCTCACTGCATGCAGAAGCAGAGGTCTGAGGTTACACCTTACCCCAGATTCGTGCTGCAGGCTGCCTCTGTTATGAATGAGTTTTTGCTCATTTGAGCTGGGGAATTGAAAGCAGCTGGATATTATGCTTGTCTTACACACTGCTGGCTACAGACATTGCCGTTCCTTAGCCATGCAAGTTTCCTCTGCCCTTTGAGGAGGCTTTTTGAGTGCTATAATGCCCATAGCATATCCTCCTACTGTCACACTCCAAGTTGTTCTTCAACCCAGTCTGCTCCCTTCCCAACTAATCAGATTTGCCAGCTTGGACAAAATGTGTAGAGGCACCTGTGTTGGATGCCTGTGCTGCTTCTCACTTGCAATAGGAGCAAATTTGTCAGTGATAATATCTTGTTTCTCTCTGCTGGTAGAAACAGGAAGGTAGCTTTCTCCATACATCTGGATGAAGAATAGGTGCCGAATAGGCTGTTAGTCGTTTAGCACGGGTCTTAGATCTTTCACTTTTAGAATGCTGATCCCTTAACGACTGATCTTCATGGGTTTGGCTTTGCCTTTAAGGAAATGAGCACTCTAACTCTGTTGTGGAAGCATTCAAGCAAGTCTGAATAAGCCCTTGTATTTCCCTTCTGAACTGAATGACCACAGCATTGGAACTATATTTGTGGTTTATTTCTAATTTGTATTCTCTTGTTAATGCATATTTTAAAGTACAGAAGTAACTTTAAAAGGAGTAATTCTGCCCTAGTGTAACCATCTGCAGCAAAAGAGTAAGTGCTTGGCAACACTAACTGGTTCATAGAAGTTCTTACTAGATATAAATAATCCCATGTTCTGGCAAGAAAGTCCTCACAGTGTGATCTTTACTCGGAGGAAAGAAAACTTATGTGAGTTGGCACATCTAGCAGCATAATGTAGTTATTATTAAAATAGTGACCAAGTAAAAGTGGCACCTTGTTAAATAGTGTAACAACTCTCTGTGCGTGTTCTAGGGCAGATTGGCTTACACTGTTTAAAACAAAAACAAACTTTTATTGCCTTCTACTCCTGTTAACAGTGCTGAGCCAACACATCCACACACGGCAGCAAGAGGCCAGAGCCAAATACTGAAGTCTTTTAGTAGGACCAAGGTGGACTTTAAATATGTAAGTCATTAATACAGATTTAAAAAATGGGGCTACTGTAAACCTAAATTTCTAACAGAATCCTCTTTCTTACATAAAACCTGATTCCAGGGATTTTGCAGAACATGTCTGGTATTTCAAGACTTCTGATTCTGGCAACATCGATGTCAGCCGCGTGACCAGAGGTGTCAGACATGCTCTGCTGTTGTGGATATGGCTGAGATTTATGGACATGCAGCCATCTGGTCAGAGATGCTCTGCACTTCTTCTTCTCAGTGATCCCTTTGCTCCAGAGACACTTCAGGCAGGTTAGTGGCAGATACTGCTTGGTGGCTGCTTCTAGACTGGTGGAATAATCGTGCTCAGGACTGCTGTCTAGTGCAGAGGTCACGGAGAGCAGTGTGCCTTATCCCTGCTCGTAACTCTATTCCCCTCCAGCTCAGACTGCCTATATGTCTCTTTGAGAAAGTTCAAACCCCAAGCCATAGAAATGTACATGCTATGTGACAAGGTCTTTCACAGACAGAAGCCTCCAGTTACTGATTTCAGGGTTGCCTATCCATTCCATTTTAATAGTCCCTCTAGGAATAAAGAAACAGGCTCTATCCATAGTCTAGGACTGGTTCACAAATCTTTTTACTACAGCTAAACCCACAGGCTATTGAGCAGTTTTTTTCCTCTTTTCAGGCAGGTGGTGTAAAGAAAGCTTACAATACCCCTATCCTTGGGCAGAGCACACAACTGTAGATGTGCTTGGAAACAACCACTGGGTTAGGAGAAGGATGGTCCACATTTAACTGCTTAGGTGGTCAGCTGTGTAATGACTGTGATGTTTCTGTTGATGTCCACAGTCAGGGGCTTAATCATCTGGGGAACACTGACGTTGACATCTGATGTGGCTATACTCATGGGCACCCTGAGCACTGGGTGAGAGGAACGGGAGCTGAAGGTCCAAGTTTTGAAGACAGATGTCTGATTGTATTTGAGTTTAATGGATCTGGGGTTTATCCATATTTCTTTTAGTTAATCCATGCACAAAACTATTTCCTTCCCAAAATAAATTGTTCACTTTTGTCATGGAAGACATTTAAACTTACAATGGGAAGAACTTTGCTAGAGCTAGGCTTGACCATCTGCACAGAGGTTAGCAAAGTATTCTTTTTCCTTAAAATTGCATTTGAATGAAAATGCACCTGATCTACAGCTACTGATAGCCTGTTGTCTCCAAGACATAGAATTTGTTTTCACGCAGTAGAAAAGAAGTGCAGACAAACTTATTGTTTCATTTCCCTACCATTTTAAAGTTTTTTATTTCACAGAATTTTTAGCACCTGATATCTTTCAAACTTTTAGTCCTGCTTTACTAGAAATCTGAAATTCCTGGATTTTTCAATTATTATTTCTCCCAGCCATGAATTACTTTAGTGATTGATATTAACAAATAAATAGAATGAAAAGTAAATAGGATATTTTGATTTTTTTTCATAATTACAGTGGTCTCTTAGAGTGTGCTCTTGTTTCTTCACATCTTTTCTGCCAATAAATTATATCCTTAACTCTATTTATATGTAGCATGAAACCAATGTTTAAATGGAGATAGCAAAACATGATATTATTTAACACTGCAACCAAAAATGTACAGACAAAATTGCAAAATTTTGTCTTTGTCTAATCAAAAAAAAAGGACAAATTGCTACTGTAGCGATAATCAGTGGTACCCACCTTCCAGGGGATGTACTGTAAACCTTCTATGATACGCTTTCAGGAGGTTTCCAAACATTTTCAGAGGACCTTTTCCAATAGATTTTTGGCCATTTAAGTTCTCATGCCTCTTTCCAACTTTAAAAAAGCTTTGGATTTTTTTATTTGCCTGTAAGAAAGCTTCTATGATTTGATTCACTGAAATCATCTTTGCAGGTAATTTCGGTTATAAAAATTGTGCAGTAAGTAATTTGTTTATAAGTTCTTTTCAAGGGCAACAGTGGTGACTCAGAGATAATGGTCAGTTGCAAGAAATGACATTTAAAGCAGCTTTTAGAGGACTGGTGAGTAAACCTTAAATATAACTACTACAATTCTGGATTTTACAGTTCTGGATATTACAATAAATATTACTATTCTGGAAGTTTTTTCTTACTTAAATGGTTAGAATAAACAACTACTCTGAGATAGTTAGAGTTAGGTATGAAAAATGCTAACCTTGATGTCCAGGGGAGTATCTACCAGCACAGACCAGAAGAGTACTACAGACCCTTTACACCACGAAAGGTCATGTGCAGAATTATATGTGCTTTCCTGTGAATGGTGACAATGAATATGGGAAGGAAAAGTTAATGTAGTGCCAGTTGATAAATAATCTACCTGGGGACTGAAGGAGGTTTTTTCTGTCTCTTGAAGAATGCTGGTCCTACCGAGTCAAAAATGATTCTTGTTGGCTTAACTGGAACCAGATTTTATCAGAGCAACTGAAATGATGACTCTAAGCTGGTAAGTGTAAATCTGGTTCTTGCCAGTGTCCAGCTTCCACTGACAGATGTGCAAATCCAGCATTTCTAAAAGTCAGCCCTGAGTGATAACCCCATTTAAATCTGCAAAGCTCAATTTGAAAGTTGAGTGTGACTGCAATAAATAAAAGTAGAAAAAAGAAGATGGTTCTCTTTTTCAAACAAGTATTGCAAACCATTTCTGTCTGGTTTTCCAATGCAGTAGTGCTTTTGCAGCCATGGGTGAAATTTTGTGCTGCAGCATTTCCAGGGCTCAGAGGAGCTGTGGGAAATATTTCTGGCTGACTGGTAAAGACTGCAGCTGTAGATATACTGTCTGCCTTCCCAGCTCGTGTCATTCATCAGTGGAGATGCAGTGCAGGTGCATTAGCAGGTGCATTAGTGCCTGGCATTGCCAATAACGTTTAGGTCAGTACTCAGATGCTGTATGAAGAGATGGCGTTTTTTACTGTTACCATTAAATATCTATCGTTATCATTCCTGAATCACTACCTTCTCTTGTATCTCGGTCTTGTTGCGCAGTGATTTTTTTGATTCCCTGTGTGATTTTTTGACTATGGTATAAAACCTATCAGATGAGGTAAGGTAAAATTCTCCAAATATTTGAAGACACTTCCTCGTGCTTTTTATATTTACGATGTGTTGCAAGACAAATCTGCAAAATTCCTAAAATAAAAAATATTTATTTTACAGACCTAATTCTGTCCTAGTTCTGTCTTCAGAACTCCTATTTCTTGATAATGAGAGTTTTGAAACGTAGATTAATGGCTAGAGCTGACCCCTATCCCTTGACAATGACAACCTCCTTTGAATAGCAGAGAAGAGTCTTTCCTTTCAATAAATTCTTGAATTCAATACAGTTACTTAAAAAATAAGATTAGACAGAACTATATATAGTGTTACTTTCTAAAGGAATTTCTGAAGTTGAAGAAAGTGCCAATAAAAACAGACTTGATCTTAAGTTAGCTTTTGGCACTACCCTTTGAAAGGCTGACAGCTTTCTGCAAGGTGGTCCTGTTAATATTTTTATATCTATTCTGTAGTTCAGTAGCCATAAGGTGGCAGTGAGCATACTGCCAAATGTTCTTGATTCCTAGTACGGTGATTTTATTCCCATTAAGTCCTGTTGGGGAGAACTTATAGGTTTGGATGGACCTTGAATGGGTTCCAAGGGAAAACTCAACCAGCTTTCTTTCACCATGCTTATAACAAGTTGGGGATACTCTTCCTGTTCCTATGTAGGACCTGAGGGCCCTGACAGCTTCAGAAGAGCCAGCATAGAGAAATTAACCCATTGTCCCTCCTCTGTAAAAATGAACAGAGTGGCTATTTTGGAAAAGAGGATACGGTAGGAAAATTCACTGTGATATTTTCCTCACGATACAAACTGTGCCATGAGTTTTGCAGAGGTTGCCTATTCATCACTGCATTTCTTAGCCATCTTTCCATCTTTCTTAGCCATCTTAGCCAATCTTTCTTATACAGGTTTTTATTTTGAAATAAAAAAATACTTCCACTCTTTGCTTTTAACTTGGCAACTCATGATTTCATTTAGTTCACTCCAGTTCTGGTACTATGAAAAACAATAACAAATTATTCAGTGTTTACCTTCTTTGCCAGGTTTCTGTTATGTGGTTTTTTTCAGGGTTTTTAGGCTAAATTTTAGTGATCTTAGGCTCTGCTTGTGTAGGAAGAAGCCCTTCCAATTTCTTTGACCCTTCTTTTTTCCTTCTGCGTAATTTCTTATCTTATTCTACTGTATTTTTTTTTTTGAGGTGGAATGACCAGAACAAGGCATGATTATTAAAAGGTTTTTGCATCAGGAATTCAATATTGCAGTTTCCTGTTTCATTTTCTATTATCTTTCTACAAATTCCTGGCATTCAATTTTCCTTTTGATTACGCACTGCTATGAAAATTTCTAAACCTGTGACTTACAGATCTCCTTTGGTGGTAGAAATTCCATTTCTATATATAGTTGAGGGTGTTTTTACCATATGAGTTATGCAAATCACTGACAATGAGTTTCATTTTCCATTTTATTAATCTGCTGCTCAATATTATAAAATGTTTGGGTTTTTTTTCAGAACACTATGGTCAACTTTAATTTTGGTGACTGAGGCTATTTTTGTATCATTTGCATATTTTTTGTATAATATTTCAGTCTCTTTTGTGGACTGTGAAAGAATATGCTTGGTCCCTAAGACAGTTCCATATGGGACTCCACTAAGAATCCTCTCTCTTTTTCTTTTTGGAAAATGAGCCTTTATTGCTGTAATTTGTTACTTGCTTTTCCAGCAAGTACTGATCCACAAGACAACTTTCTACTTTTACAGAGGAGAGCTTAGTTTCTTTGAAAAACTTTGTAACAGTTCTTGGAAATCCAAGATGGGTTATTTGGGAAACATTTCCACATCATTACAGACTCCTCGGAAGGACTCACACTTTTCAAATCTGGAGGGCATAAATTTGCTCTTCAGAGGTTAAATCTCCTCAATTATATTATGTTTATTTGTTTGATTATTAATAAAATTTCTACTAATAAACCTGGACTGAAAGTCATATTCCTCAGCTTGTGATCCTATTTATTAGAAGTGTTCTTCTGGTTTTGTTTTTTAAAAATTTTTTAAATCGTGTTGTTGTTGTTCCCTTCCCTTTTACAATAGATGGCACGAGAGTGAGAAAGCAATTGCAACACATGTAATTCAACAATTTTATATCAGGGCTTCTTCGGACTCCTTAAGTGAACATTGTCTGGTCCTACTGGTTTGTTTTAATACATATTGCAAACCAATTCTAAAATTCTCTAATCAGTGCCAATCTTTCAGAGCAGGTGAGGTAAACCAGGTGTGCTGACTCCAGATGGTTCCCTTTATATTTGTGTCCCAGGAAAGATTTGTCTCCCATCCAAATCCACATGGGATAATAAACCTCAAGTTGTGTGTTTCTGCCTCTAATACCTGAGAAATGCAATGTAGCCTCTGGTTGTGAAAATCAGGTTGGCATTTCATGTATACCAGTAAAACAGCATCCACAACACATGTCTGAAAGAAAGGATAAGTGAAAAAGACCAATTGCATTTTATTTAGAATTTTAAAAAATGTTGACCACCGTGATACAATACGGTAGTACTAGAGTGTAATAACTTTAATCTAATAAATGTTTTTAAAGGCAGTCTACACATGGGTTGAAAGGAAGGAGTCAGATCTTTTGCTTTCTTTATAGTAAGTAGTAGAAATCTGAAAAATTTTATCTCTAAAAAGGGGACTAATTTTCTTTTCACAAATTAATAAAACAGGTATAGGGAAGGTGGTGGACAAGGAGAAGGTCTTGGCTTTTCAATAGTGAAAAATTCATATTTTATTTCTGCGTGTTTCTTTTTCCAGAATTTTCAAAAATAATGACTTCCCTTACAATAGACAGATGTGTGATTTTCCTTTGCATCGATAAAAACAACTTTGCTTGATTATTTCCTTTTAGCACCAATGTACATATACATACTTGGGAAAAAAAGGATATATGAACACTTCTATTGACATCCCTTGTTCTCTCTCTTTTGGCTTTAATCAGCAGAGATGTGAATTTCACTAAAAAAGGTTGTTAATGAATCTTTCTGGCATGACATTACTGATATTGTTGTGGTTGCACAATAGCAGAGAATGAAAGCCCTTAGAAGGGAGAAAAAAAAGCTCTTTCACAATGTCTTTAGTATAAAGAAACAAAGATTACCTGTTAGAAGAAAAGAAAATTGGGTTATGTGCTCTTTAATCATAAATATGTGACAAGTTCAAATAGCCATTTGAAAATAATCTTAAAACAAATTTGCTGGTACTGTGCATTAACTTTTTTTCTGGCTTAACAAACACTCTCAGTTAAGAATTTGTAGAAAATTTGAACAGAGCCACAAGTAATTAACTAGTGTTAGAAATAACCACTATCCTCAGGAAATTCTTTGCTACTTTAGCTACAGGAGGAGATTTGGTTTTCCTTAAGGAACATAAGAAGTAGTGTTCACTAAGAAAAAAATCAAACCCATTCCTAACTGTGTTTATGCGGGTCTAGAATCTCCATTATGCAAGATAAGTTGCATTGTTTTCTCTTTATTTTCCTATTTATGTTTTATATTTTTTGTCCTCAGGATTAAGATTATGGCCATGATTGAGTAAAAGTCATGGAAACTTAAGACATCTTTTGTGTTCCCTCGCATAGCTTCTGTTGTTGGAGACATGAATAATTACAGAGAAACTCTGGTGTTTTGAATGGAAATTTGCTATAATTTGAATTGTAAATAAGTACAGGGGTAGGCATAATATCTGATTGTTGAAACTACATAGCCATAGGTTCTTCTAGAAGGTAAGCAGAATTCCAATATATTTCAAAATCAGGCATTTAAAATGAATGTAGTTATGACCTTTAGCTAATGACTTTTGCAGTAAGTAGTGTCTCTTGGTTGCCATAAAACCTTACCAACATTTTCCCCTCAGGAATGAGTTCATCATATGCAGAGAAAGTACTTCTAAGAAACCAGTATGCAGTAAACTCTAAACGAGGTCACAAATAGCACCATTTTTCCACTTCCGTAAGTAATGCCAGTGTTAAACACGTGACTCTAGTTTAAGGTCAGTATAGAGCATAGCTACATTTATAATCCACTAATCCTAGTAGCTCTCTCTCTCCAACATCTCTTTAACAGCTCTTTAATAAGGCTTTGCGTGAGTTTACAGCCTCCATTCAAGTATCACATTAAAGGGCAAAGGTCATGACTTGGGCAGTTCTCATTCGCCAGGTACTGTGTTTTCTTATATTTTTATCAGCGCATAAATAAACCCTTTAAGATAAGTTTTAATCAAATGGGACTTTAAAACTCTCTGTCATCTTCTTCCTTGTCTCACATTTGTTGCCCTTGATCTTTTCTCAGACCTTCTTATCCAAACAATGGATAAATTTGAGCCTCTGCCTGTTGCTATGTCACTACTGACTCAGGCTGATAAACAAAGAGTGCTTACAGCCAATGTGAAATGCATCACAAATGCACTTTCAGGTTGATCCCAGAAGATGTGGTCACTTGGCTAATCTTTTAATTTCCAACCCTTCCCTTCATATAGATAAATTCTTAGAGTTGCATGCATCATAGTCAACAGGATTTTTGGGACAATACTGATTCCTAAAAGCATAGTAATAAGAATGCCTTGATGATTTTCCTCAAGTTGTTCTCTCTTGTAGACGTGCCTACATTGCAGCTGGGCCCATTCATCCTGTCTGTGGCCCATGCGTCCCTGCACGGGGACCTTCGTAGGCTTACTGTGGTTTCTATGTCTTGATCCTCTGCCACAGAGTTGTCAGGATAAGAATATGTCATGCAGGTTTAAGGCTTTTCTTTTTGAGTATATTATAGAGGAAATCTCTGCTTAGCTGTCATTCCTTTCTGAAGTACTGTGGTCCCCTGAGTCCATGGCGCATGTTAGCCTCATAGATGAGCCGCTACACATCCGGCACAGCCTCTGTGCTCAAGGTACATGTGCAATGCTCGAGGCCATTCTGAGAAAGAACATTTTTTCATGGCCAAAACAAGAAGGAAAACTGTTGATATGAAATCCAGGGTAAGGTGGATCCTGCAATTCCAAGAATTTCAGTTGCGTCTCCTTAGGTAACTGGAGGTTCGAACGTGTGTTGTACAGTCCAGTAAAGGGACTCACCCACCTTTCCTCCTTCCACTTATAATCAGACTGTCCCAGAATAGATTCACAAGTGCTTTTCTTCTTACTTGATACAGATAGTGCTCTTTTGAAGAGGCCAGGAACACTTAGATCCCTGAGCATTACTGGATGAATACACTTGAAGGGTGGCAAGTTTCTACCAAATTTCTAGGTAAAGAGAGAGGTTGCTCTTTGCAGGTAGATGCCTCTGTCAGGTGAACAATCCTGTCAAGGAAAGTGAAGACTCTTGATATGGTAGAAGGTGCCTGAGTGCCAATATTCTGTTCTTGTGACAGAAATAATAATAATAAAAAGAAGAGATTGTGATTAAGAGTCATCTTTCTAAAATTGTGGTGTAGAGAACACTCTTTTCTACCATCGTAGGAAAGGAAGTGTGCTGCTGCTACCGAGATGTGCCCAGGCAGGCTGCACACCCCGGAGGCTGCAGGCCTGGGGGGGCTGGCGGAGGGGAGGCTGGGAGAGCCTGTACCTGTCAGCCGACACACAGAGCAGCACCTGCAGCTTGGCTTAGGGGTAGGGGCAAGCTGAGAGAGCGTTGTGCTTCGGTTGTAGTGGCAGATGAAAGGATGTTCTCACCAAAGGCCTGAGTTTGTATCCCATGGATCACTCGCATAAGAAGAAAATCCTGTGATGCTTCCTGTTTTCATCAGGTGGCATACTCCGTGACATTCACTCCTCGGTTAGATAGCACAGGGTCTTCAGGAATTTGGCTTTGAGGGGAGAGCTGGAGGCATTTGTGTAGGACTGTGTGGATATATCTACTGAGCCTTTTACATTTATTCAGCATATCCACCGATTTCAAGCAGTTGTATAATTGTGCATGGCTCAAAGTGGTTACGGCACCCATCAATTTTTTACAATGTAATAACTCATATCCCACAGCCAGTGACCTACCTGTCATAGCTTCCAGTACAGCCGAATGTGTGCTCATTCTGGGTGAATGACCTCTTAGAGAAAGAAAAAAAGTAAATTCACGAATCAATTTTATTCCTTTGCTTTAGCGTTTCTCAGCTGTTTCCTCTTGTGTCTGCTGATCTTCCTCAAATTTACTAGACAAACTTTTGCATTCTCAAGCAGGGCTTGTTTTTCCATCACGACAACATTTCTTCAACCAGGATTATTTAAACATTTGAAAATGGAATATGCACCTTCTGCATGGGAAGATTCCTGAACTGAAATATCAGCTTTGTTGCACCAGTGTAAATCAGAAGTATCTTCGCTGAAGTTGATGCAACACTATAAAAATAGCACAAATGAGATGTCTTCAAGACCTAGTACTGTGATTCCTTGAGTCATTAGTTTCTCAGCTTAAGGTTGTCCCAATCAACTCAATCAGAAGTGGGAGGAAGAGAGAAAGAGAAGTTAAATAGGATCATTATACACACCTTAGTTTAGTAAGCATGTGATATATTACTGTAAACCTTACCAAGTTTTATTACTCTGTGATTTTTCATTTTTCTTGTGTTTCTTTGGACAAAGAAATTGCTAGCTTTTGTCAGGTAAATGCTAAGAACATGTATGAATATTATCAAGCAAAGAGAAAATGCTTCCTCCTATTTTCAGGTCCACCAAATATTATAATTCATGTTCCTCTTTCTCTTTGCAACCCACAGCTATACACATTTTGTATCATCATCTTATAAACCTGCCACTTTTTGTTTTGATTATACCATGTTAGTTTCTGTAATCAAGTCTGAATCATAAAAAATTAGTTTCCAGTTAACCTTTCTATACCACACTCTTGCTAAATTCCTCTTAAGCCTGTCAGTTGAATAATGCTTTTTTTTTTTTGTTCTTGGAATAGTGAAAATTGTTAGTTCACTGTCATCTAATCTGCCTACCTATTCTCTGTCTGGATAAAGGTTTAAATGTATAGATAAATACTTAGTGTATCTAAAAAAAGAGAACCGACATAACAGTAATCCCTAAATCAGCTTTACATCTTGCCGTAAAACAGTGGAATACTTTGCACAATTTAAATAGGAAATTCCAAAATCTAAGTTCATTGCTCTGCTCTCAGGGAAAGGGAAGACCCACTGAACTATACTCCAAGTGGAGGGCTGGCACAGCCGTGTGTTGCTCTGGACAAGAAAAACCAATCCAGAATACCAGTCTTTTACAGTGTGACTAACCCACTTTCCACGTCAGTGACACCAAAGCAGTTTATCTGTTTTCTTGGAAACATGCCTGTGCTTCTGTCCCCTTCCTTCATGAAATGTACTGCCCACAGAGCAGCCGCCAAGCCAGATGAATTGCACGGTAGGGGGAATTGCTGAAAATAAGCAACATGCAGATTGAAAACAGGACTTGGGAATAATTGCAGGAGAGGAACACCAGCATGATTTCCACCACTCTGGTTTCCTCAGCCAATTTCTAAATGCTTCATGTTCTATGGAATGTATTCTAGAAAAGAAGTGTAGTAGCTTGAGCCATATCAAAAACTCATTGCTGGCAATGACTTTTCACCACCAAAGGTGTGGATCAGACCCTCAGTCCCCAACGTCCTGCATCCAAGGCCTCATGTATTAGTGAAAAACCTAAAAGAGTGCACTCCAGTACAATGTGATGTTTGGTGCCTACGTCCGAAACCAAAATCGAGTCCTGCCCAGCTGAGAAGCTACCGGAGAGTAGGGGCATGTCCCTGAATGCCCTGACATGTTCCACCTCCTGTGTCCCTGGGTAGCTCAGCATCTATTTCATAAACCACCATACAGTGTTTCCAGCACAAAACAGACTCCTGAAAAAAATTATAAATCTGACTTTTCTTAGTTGACGGCTAAATAAATAATTTCTCCTGAGAATACAATCTGAGCTCTCATTTAGAGCAGGGAAAGGCTTTTTTAGCGTTCTTATCTACCCAACAGCATACACACCTATATTTTCTAGTGTTTCTCAACCATTATAGACACTTTAATGCACTGTGGGAGAAAGAGGGAACATTTTCAACTCTTCCTGTTGAAGCATTCTTAGTGTGAGAAAGCATGCAAAATTTATTGTTCTATAACAAAAGCAAGACGCAACAAAAGCAAGATCGCTTTTTCTGTATTTTACCACAGGGGCAGTTACGTAGATTTCTTGTCCTGATCAGAGGCTTTATAAGGATTTGAGAAGCAATCATTAGGATTAGGATTCAGATATCCTATGGCCAGTGTCTTAACTATTAATCTATGAACCAAAGACAAATTTCTGCCTAATTTTTTTTTCTAATGTTCTAATCCAATTGATCCTCATTTCTTCATTACTCTATAGCTTGATTTCATCATAATAGTCTCTAGAATTTTTGTATTTCTCCCTAAATGTCTTTCCAGATAAACCCAGACACTTTTATAGGAGGCTACATAGAGCATCAAAATATTTTCTTAGCGTGCCCTTATCCTCCAAAAACCAAGTTTCTCATTTTGTTATGGATATTCCAGCGAATACACAGTGATATAAAATGAGACATCAGCAAAAATCAAACTTGTCTTTTTGTGGTCACTATTGAGGTGTGCTTAAAGGTGCTAGGAGAAAGCTTGCCAAGCCATTTCCTTCAAGGAACAGATGGAGAGAAGTACCCAGCCATGCCTTATGCATCAAGCTTCTCCTGTAAGTCAATACTGAGGAAGAGCTAAAAATCTATCAAGTGGCCATCTCTGGGATTAGAGAGCAACTAAACTGATGTACAAAATCATTGTTTGGGACTGCAGAAAAATCTAGGATCCCAGTTCAAATTTTAAATGCTTCAATCCTTCAGTAGGTCTGATCCTAAATTGAGTAAAAATGTGTATGCCTTCATCAAAGCATCAGGTCAGGCAGAGGAGTAAATCTAGTGTGTTCTCAACTACCTATCCTAGTCCTAGAATGTCTTAGTAGTGTGGAGAAAGACTGAGACCTGATTGCAAATGGTTCCTGACTTAACAGATGATGTCAGGATCCGTCTCACGTGCCCAGAGCCTTTACTGCTGGTTCTGCAGTATCACCCCAAAAGGACCTGTCGTATGGTCTGATGCAGCCTCTCCATGGTGTCCCCTTGAGACCTTAATAAGAGGCAGCACAGTCTCAAATGTTTTCCCCTAACTGCAGATCAAATAACACCTGCACCTAGATGAAAGAACGTGTGTTTATGCCCCTGCACGTGAATCATAACTGGTCTTAGTCCCATTGTTGAACATTATCTTGGTGAATTTGGTCTTCAGTACTTCAAGACAGGCTACTAGAGCCTCTTTGGTTAGTCAGAGATTCCTGAAAACCGGAATAACCACAAAAACTTTTCTCCTAGTCACCATTGAGGTTACTTTATTTTTTGTCATTAGCACAGCTACTATAAGAACTGGCCAACTCTCTTCCAGGACTGTTTATATTACAAAGGAAGTTAGGTCTGATCCTCCAGTTACAGACTGTGCTCCAAACTCTCAAGTGTTTTGGTTGTTCAAACATATGTATTGCATGTATATTTGGCTTTAACACTATAGTCCTTACTCAAGCAAAACCACCCACTATGGTCAAAAATAGTAGTGTAATTTGGCATCCAGTTGCAATCTATTCTCAAGTGGCATTGTTCTCTTGCCGCCACTGTTGCTTCTTGCTTGAATAATTATTGTTCTTCTATCAGATTTCTTCCAGCTTTAATAATTTATTAGATCAACTAACTATTTTTCTTTCTCTTTCTATATAAATGAAAATAAAACTTGACAAAATTTCAAAATAAGGCAACAGAATTCATACAATGTTATTATCATATTCCTTCCATATGTTAAGAGGACTGCAATGGATTCCCTATTTCCTCTCTTTCCTCTTCTTACTACAGTCTTAACATGTTAAATACTTTTTGGAATCCCTGGTAAATACTGAGCAGATACTCCAGTGTGGTATTTGAAAAAAACCCTACATCTATGTATAATATTTTTTCATCTATAAATAAATATATTGTTATTTTCAAGGAAGATGACTTTGGTTATGTGGAAAGAGAGTAAAGACAAAATAAAATATTAGAAATAGATTTTTTTTCCCTTCTCTTGGAGATCTTCCAATGTGAAAATATATCTAAAATCTTGCATTGAGTCATTTTGTATTTCAAATATTTTTTGAGAGAAAATAGCATCACAGTCTTAGATATTAGACTTTTGTAAGGCTTCTTTATTTGGAAAGAAACATGTTTTTTGATTGTGTATGTATACATATATGCAGTCATACATGTACATGCCAACAGTTTTAGAGTGCCATCTGCTGTCATACGAGACTGAAGAGTGTTGTTTCTGTTACCTTTTTAAGAACAATAAGGTTGTTGTGCCCTTGAAAGGTTTTCTGGTTAAGCTGTACTATCAGACAAAGCGCATTTTTAATTTGCAGGAAGTACAGAGGTGTTTTTTTCTAACCTTTTGATGTATAGAATCATAGAGGCATAGAACAGTTGGGGTTGGATGAGACCTTGGTGATCATCTTGTTACAACCCCTCCTGCCATGGGCAGGGACGCATTTCACTAGACCAGGTTGCTCAAATCCGCATCCCCTCCTGAGCTTGGGGGAGGTGATCCTTGAATATTCACCAGCTTTCTTGTGCCCCTCTTCCCTACATTTAGGGGTTTATTTCATGGCATTCTCTTCAGTCGCAGGAACCATCCCACCATAACTCTGTGATAATAAGATTGCAGCTCTGATGGTTTGTGTATATCTCTAATTCTTCTCGTTTATTGCACATTTCATGTGAGTTTGATAGGGGCATTTAAGTTGGACTCTTATGAAGTCAATTTGCTGGCTGAAGTGGCAGGAATTTCTTTGTGCTTCTCTTTGGGTACTCTCCTGTTAACATGCAATCCCTCTCCAGGTTCTGAGCATCCCTTGTTGGCACTGGCACCAAATAGGGGTGAGATGGATTAAGGCTCCCCTCCCTCAGCAGCTTTAGTTTAAAGCCCTCTTCACCAGCTTGGCAAGCTTATGCCCAAAGATACTCTTGCCCCCCTCTGACAGACCGACCCACACATGGACCCCTCTATATTGCATTCTGCTTGAGTTCATGTGATTGCTGAATCTTCTTGATTCTCCTGTCTGCGCAATCTCTTTTTTCTTTTGGTAATAAATGAAAAATTATTTTTGTGGAAGGCTTGTGTAAAATATGGTTGATTTTCTTAAAATACTAACCTATCAAGAATAAGAGGCTGTTTTCTTGTTGTTCTAGAAATAAGCTGCACAGAGTCCAGGCAAATGTGAACAGCAGCAGAGGTGTTCACAAGCAACATCTAATCTCCTTTTTGGGACAGAAAACCTAAACTTCTTCTTCAGGAGAAAAGTCTGCTTTAAGAATTGAAGCCGTAGAAGGATTAAGGCAAAAAATAAGTGTTGCCTCTTGTCACAGCTTCCTCAGAGATGCAAATCCAACCCCCCAGCCATATGGCATTTCATTCAAGAATGAAAACTTGCTCAAATGCTGTGTCCCTTAAGAGTGTTCAGTACTTCCCTCTGGTGGTCTGTCCCATATAATACTTGTCAGAAAATAAGTTGCTTAAACCACTTTCTTTGAACTTAGGACAGTTTGTGAAGATGTAGATGCACAGAAGTTTGCATCAGTTTTAGGATGGTGTCTGAAGTGGCTTTGACTAGGAGGTGGTAAAAAAAATTTCTAAATTATGGAATGTTTTCTAACATGACCTGGGTTTCCAGTTTGGATTATGTTGTATTTGTGAATTTTAACGAAACTTCAAAGCTCAGGAAAAATTGCCAGATGACATTCAGCTCAGTTTTTAAGGAAGCAAGAATGAAAGCCAGCTGTGTATGATTTTGGGAAAGCTGACTTCTTAATCCCTTTATGAAAGACAGCCAGGGAATCAGCACATTTTCTTTTTTCTGACATCATTGTATAGCTACAGTTCCCGCTCCACCATGATGTCTTTATGGGCTGCCATGACTATTCTGTGTTCCCCACGAAATGTATTCTTGTAGAGATTATGACACTCTAATAGAGTGACATTGTGTACGTTTGCTACCCATGTATTTTCTAAAACAATCAATTTTCACTATTTCCTTCTTTTAGAATTTAAGTATAGATATATCTAACCTCAAATTGGTGTTCCTGTCATCAGTATTTTCGATTAGTTTTTGGTAATGAGCACCTAAAATAGGCTTTTAGTATAGGCACCAACAGAAAAAAAAAAAAAAAAAAAGATGAGTTAAAAGGAGCCTTAACCATGGGCAGCATCTGAAAAGTGGTGCCATATTCTAATTCATGCTCCTTTTCCGAACCCCTCTGCTTTTAAATGTAAGTTAACTACCATTCATATTGCTCTGAATGACATTTTTCTGTGCAATATTTTTCTTTCTGCTCTTTTCTCATACATTTGTCTACACAATCTTCCTTACATACTTTTATTCATTACTGTTATTACATAGATACTTAGTCTATGAAAGATGTCCATTTCTTTAGAAGTTGCTATCCTCTTCACTTTTTCACTTTCTTCTACAAGACCTTATTTTAAAATCCACTTTTTAGTTGATCAGTGCTGCAGCGACTTAAACAGCATTCCAGGTAAAATACAGGAACAACTGAACCTAAATTGGAAAGCTCATTCTGTTAGATCTCACGCTGAGTTATTGCTGTTTTTCAAAGTTCTGTGGCGGTTTCAGATATTGGAGGATGAAGGAAAAACAATGATATATGAACCACAGACCTATGTTGCATGTATGGGAACTCAAACAGAGTTAGGTATGGACCTGTCTTGAAAAGTGTGATTTCCACTGGAAGAATGGTTTGAAAAATAGTACTTGGGGGGAATTCAACCCATTTGTGTCAGCCTTCTCCAACAAAAATAATTTCTAGTAGAATATAAGTGAGAGTAATAATTTTGTCACGTAAACTTGGCAAAAATGTATATATTGAAGGTCACCACTGAAGTGGATATCTGAAATGGATTTCAAATACCTGTTTTTCACTAGGTATATATTTTGGCAGAAAAAATACAGAATGAGACACTCAAATGTCTTGCCTAGGATTCTGTGTTAAAAGATTGACTGTTCTATTGGCTTCCCACACAATCAGGATCTGAGAAAGATAAAAGATGTGATATTACCTATAGCCCATCAGAAATCTGATAAGAAATTTCACTTTAAGTAATAATATCCTTGAATGGAAATAGAAAGTTAAAAGTTTGGATTTATTGTTTTGTGTGAAAGAGGAATCATAATTTAAAAAAAATCAATTTATGGAGAAAAGCAACAACAAACAGAAAACCATCTCATTTTCAGCTTTTCCTTTAGCTAGACATCCCATCTTCCTAAATCCCTGAGGAGCAAGCAACATGACTCCACAGGCAGGTGTAAATTCACTAGCTGAAAGAATGGCATTCTGACACACCATTCAGGCTGTCTGGCAAGCAGACAGGTGAGAAACCAAGCAGAGAAGTAGACAATTAGTCTTAAATACGTAATTCCTTAGATAAGGTTGAGAGAATCAATATAGAATCGTGGAGTATTTTAGTCTGATTTGACTGGCTTTTCAGGCTACCTTAAGAGTAGTGTGCATGGTCAGAATGGCTTCCACTGGGGATCTCAAAGCACTTCCCAAATGCTCTTGGATGAAATCTTGTAACACATCCTTTACAGTGGGCAAGAAACAAACATGAGAATTGATGGAAACTTTTCCTTTAACTGGAGATGATCCAGACTACCATTGCTGAGCACTCCCTTCACTTCAAGTGGAAATAACATAAATTTTACACATATTCTCTAAGAGAGAGAACCTGTTCTTAGTCTTGCTCTTTCAAAAATACAGATACATTCTGGCAAGAAAAATGAAAGCAAAGTAGAAAAGGTAGATTCTGGTATAATACATAATTCTTACTTATACTTAAAAATTGCTTAAACAAGAGCCAGACTCAACTTTCATGACAATTAGATTGAATAATTTTCTTTTCAGAGTTGTTTTACCCACTGGCCTGCAAATTTGGCAAGAGTTTTACACGTGTAGTTTTATTCATAAAATTTTTAAAACCTACAAGTGACCATTACAAGAGTAAATAATGCTCACTTTAAAAATGTGCTGCTGTAAGTAAAAAAAGTGGAGCACAGAAGTAACTCCTATCCCCAGTTACCACCAAAAATGGGAAAGTTTGAAAAAAGAGAATGGAATTTAAAGCCTTCAAATGCTGTTCAGGTTCCAAGTATTATTGTGTGAAAATATGTCATGAGTTAATATGTATTCAATATGTGCTGTTTTTCTTGACCTTAAGCAAAATAAATCACCATGTGTCCTCTTCTTATATGCAATATTTTCTTCTTTACTGTATGTGTGTCCATTCACTACATAGCTTTACCAAGCAGTTTAGATCAAGAAATTCTAGTTTTTCTTGTAATTAAAATATAAGTGCCTAACGTAATTTTTAAGATCTACAAAGTGCCAGTGAGGTGTCAAGCTGAAATTAGTCTCTAGGCCAGGCCTTTCTGTAATTTTCTTAAAGTGCTAAATATCAAGGTCAGATCTGATCACATCAATAATACAATGAGAGGTAAAACAACCCTTGGGGACTCTTTAGTCAGCTTCATGGGACCAGGCCTTTCACTAGAGATCATAAATCAGAAGAAAAATGACAATGTTTCCCACTCCAACATGAAAGTATTTACTTACTCCTGTGAGGCTTTATTATTATACTGTTATTACAGACCTTATCATCATACAGTTACTGTTGTGCATTAGTGCCTTCAAAACAAAGGGATTCACTTTTGAATAAAGCAGATCATTATGTCTTCTGTAACTAACAGAGTTTGGAGGAAAGCTAACAATGGCATCCCTATTTTTTTTGGCATCCCTAAGATTTTTTGTTTGTTTGGCTCTTGAAGATCAATGATGTTTAACATTTCACTGCTCTTCTTTCATTATGACTGAAAAAGCTCCCATCAATAAATTGTCATTGACACCAGAGTAGAATTAATTTTGATAACATTCCCAGACATAATATTCAAAATGCAAGCATTATGCTACGTAGAATTATGTGGTCTTGCAATAAAAAATATCCAAATGTGTTTTGGATTCTTATTTAAAGAAAAATCTCTTGTTCATCTATTCCAGCAATGGGGAATGGTGCTGGAGTTACGTTATCAAACACAACAGCCATACAAAGGGAAAAAGAAATCTATTTTAAGAAACTTAATTTATTTCTAAAACTAATACATATGGAAGATAAAAAATACAGGAATACAGTTCCTTTACCCTTTTAGGAGGTTTAAGACTAAAGTTTTAGGGGAATACAGAAATTTTTGGAGTAGTCACTTTAATCTTAGGCCTTCAGTCTCCTATTTCAAAAGAGGCAAAGAGAGATAGAAATTGTCAGAGCATGGCAGTTCACTCAGATTCCTACAGCAGGGTGGGAAGAATTGCTGTGTGGAGAAGTCTGTCTTTCTCCTCTGACTACAGGTTGCCTTGAGCAATCAGCTTATATTCGATTCCTGACATTCAGAGAGCTAAAATTAGGCAAGATAAATTCCACCTTATGGTAAATACTTCTCCATGATGACAGAAACATAAAAAAGACTGTGAGGTGGAAGATAATGGGATTACCTTCATTGCTTGTGGCAGGGGTGCGCTGAAGAATCTTCGGTCCTCAGCTGAGCTTTGAGTATGCAATGCAGAATGCAAACACAGAACAAGAGAGCACAGCCTGCCCTAGAGAGCTTACTCATTCCTCGCTGTCAAAGGCACTAATAGTTCTACCAGAGTAGGAATATCTTCCCATGCTGGTCTGCTACAAAACTATGATCTCAGCCATAATTCAGTAATGAAATTTATAACATAAGTACATATTGCATTAAAAATGAAAAAATGTTAATACATTATATTGATATGTTCTCTGATTCTTAAGGCTGCCTTAATTATTAAGCTTCCCAGAATAAAAAGTCTGGCTTCCATCACAAGCTGAAAACATTTAACAAATGGAATGTTTCGAGAATTCAAGCACATTTTTAGGCATCTGGATTCCTATTCTCTGTGTGTCGGGTGGAGAGATAAAGGTTTCTCTATAGCTACAGGTGGGCTTTACTGTCACGCTTTCTCATGAGAGTAAGTGAAAACATCATTTTCTAAGAGATTTAGTTTAAAGATCCAGGGATAAAATCAGATGAAATTCTAGGAATTTCGGAGTACTCATCCCAGACCCACTGTCCATCCAGTATGACTTGTTTTCTTGATCCTTCAGGTGGTAGTCATATAATCAGTGTAGACTGTCACAGGGGATACAGGTCATAACAATGGGCAAAATCTCTGCAATACTGGGTGTTTTTTCTTACAGGACAGGCCGTATAATTTGTCTTTGGCCAGCTTGGTTTTGTCTTTTCTGTGTGACACACACAAAATATAAATATATCGAATCCTGTTTACTATCCTGTACAAAACAGTGGCACTGCTAGATACACAGTCAGTTTATGATTGGAATGCCGAACTTTGCCGGGAAATACTGAGCTGGAACTGCACCATATTAGCTAGTCTTTAGAATTCTGATGGCCTCTACAGGAGCTAGAAACATTCAAGCTGCAGCATTAAGAAACAAGCAGAAGGTATTCCAAAATACATGACAGCTTGCAATGCAAAATTTCTTTATTACCGGTTTGCTTTTTAACAAGCTTTATCACAGTGTCAGATTTTTAAACATACCTGAGTGTTGGAGTTGATGACTATTAATTAATTCATTTATTTTCACCAAAAAAATCCTGTAAGTTACTTGCTTGTGAGGCATATGCTGTGAAGTCCAGTAGATGAACTATAGCTGGACGTATGGTAAAATCTAAGATGAAAATTTAGGGAGTAACATATAAATATAACTGTAATTAATTAGGAGATGATGGAATTTGAAAGCAATTAACCTGTTGCAATTTCTTAGCTGATACAGTAGTGTAATAACTAAAATCTGAGAACTTCTATCAGACTTTGCTAGACATCTCAAGAGATAGATAAACCCCTTATTAAAAGGGTTTAGATAGTTATAGCAGAAAATTAAAAGCTGATGATTCATTTTGCTATTACAGAAGAAATAATATTACATTGAATTTATAAATTATTCTTTTTGTCATAGAATGCATAATGAATCATAACTTTTGTTCATCACTTGCCTATTATTAATTTAACAGGCATAGAGAGGGTGTAATATATTTTCTCCAATTCTAATTTTTATTAATAGAAGTCTTCCCTTTCAGGTTTAGCATAGTGATCAAGAGGAATGTGGTGTTGGCGTTACAAAGGAGCAAAGAAAATAAGTCTCCTTGAATTTCAGCTCTCCTGCTTTATATAGCAGTCTGTTTAACAGAGAAAATGATTCTATTCCTCACAACAGCGCACACACATTCGGGAAGAGTGTTGTACACGGTTTCAATGAAGCCACAGACTGCAACACAGGGGTTGTGAAGGGACTTTTTGGGATCCAGATGCTTACCTGATTGCAGAAACATGCAGAAATATATACATTTTGTCCTTCCTCCAGCTTATATGCAAACAGTTGTAAGGGTAATGAAATGAATTTTATTACACCAGTGATTCCATTGAAAATATTTATTTATATGTGTTTAGATAAAAATATCAGCTCTCTTTCCATCAAATAACTGTCCTTACTCCTGAACCTACTTTCAACATTTCTCTTTCTCTGGAGAAAATACTACAAAAGTTAATAAAAACAGAAGTTAATTTTCTAAATGTTCATTTTGGAAGATATCAATGATGTACATTAATATATATTAAGGCTCACTTGAAATATGTTCTCTCTTTTTCAAGAGGAGGCATCAGTTATTTACGTGGCATTTCTCAAAATGAAAACAGTGCAAGTGTCAGGAGTTTTAGAGGAATTCTGCATGGCACAGATACAGCAGATATGGTGAGTCTGTGTTGAGTGGGTGCTTGGATGTATCAGCAACAGAGGAGTGTCTGGTTTGTCTGTGTTGCACAGATATAGTACCCCCAAAGCTTTCCTTCGGCTTTCAAAAGGAATCCTGGGAGTGCCTACAGTGTCTGACTCCAGGAGTGCTCTCCAGGACATCCTGAGCACAATGTGGCTGAAGGAGGCTGGCAGAGAGGAGCTGCTCTTTCAGGCCCACCAGAATATCCTTAGGCAGCCTGTGAATCATTCTCATACAGAGCATGCAGAGTGCCCAGCAACCCCCAGCTCAGGTCTCACCTGGGAAAGAGAAAAGGGAGGTCCTGCACCTACAGCATCCCATTAGATGGCTCTCCTTAAGGAGTACCTGCTATCCATTCAGAAAATCCATATATTTTCAGTCTCCTCTAACCACAAGTGAATCTGTAGTCTCAGGTGACAATCTCATATCGTAATTGCAGAATGGTTTGGGTTGGAAGGAACCCCAAAGACCATCCAGTTACAACCCTCTGCCATGGGCAGGGATGCCTTCCACTAGACCAGACTCCTCAGAGCCCCATTGAACCTGGTCTTCAACACTTCTTGGGCTGGGCATCCAGCTGCTCTAGACAACTTGTTCCAGTACGTCACCAACCTCGTAGCATGAAATTTCTTCCTAATAGCTAATCTAAATCTACCCTCTTTCAGTTTAAAGGACAGACCTGCATGAGATGTAGCCCAGGTCAGCCAATCATTAAGAGTGAAAAACACATGGGACCACCAATAAAGCAAAGACAAACCGTCCTTTCAGGGCCACCTCTTCACCTCTTTCTGGGGTAGGTACTGGAATCTTTGGATTCATCTGTTGCTCTTGCCATACAAGCAGGCCAGATATGCCCCATGGTTTGTGCAGCAATGAGGTCCCTCACACAATATGCCTTGTTCTTTTCTTGCACAATGCTCTCTAGGACCTTTACTATCTTCCAAGCTCATTTGTGATATTTTGTGACACATACTGACTTGTGCAGTGAGTGCCTTATAGAGTCTGACGACAGTACATTTTGGATTAGATGGTATTTCACATCATAGACAATATAGAGTGGGTGAATACTACGAGTTTCTTGCTAGACATGCTGTGAGGACGTGTGGTTTGTCTTGATGAGAAAACCTCATGCAGTTTGGTTATGTCTGAGATACCCCAAAAACACCCAGGGAATTTGGTGCACTGACATTAGGCATGAACATGAAGTGCTCTTGCTGGCATGGTCTTTTTGAGAGGTTGAAAAGAGTAGTGGCCTCCCAGCTTTCCTTCAGTTGCCTCAGGACTACTGCCCCTTATCTTTTCAGTGTCAGAGCTGCTCTAGGCCCTTCTAGCCCATCCTTTTTCCATCCATCACTGAACTCTTCCCATCTTAAAGCCTTCCTTGTCCTCTGGACAAATATTTTCCAAACCCTTCCTGGCCCAGGCTCCTGCTCCTTGACATTTCCCAACCACAGGCACAGCTTTTGGCACTGAAGTTCTTGTGCCCTTCTTCTGCACTGTCTGTGCCCTGTGGGATAGCTGCTGCCACACCAAGCCACCACTGTTGCAGGCATCTGCTGGTACCCTTCAGCTCAGTTCCACTTATGTCCCTCCAGCAGCAGTTGTGCATCACATTCTAGCAGGAATTTAAAAATACTGCTGAGAGGCATCTATAAAACATTGCCCTAGATGCATTTCAGAGGAAATGTTCAATAAAAAGGGGGGAAAAGAAGGCCCTCCCTGAAGGAGCACTCTCCCCTCCACCAGCCACAGAGATTTTCTGGGAGGATCTTTGAGGGTTTATTTATCTTGCTCTCTTAAAAGGATTGGCAAATATTTTTAGGAGCCTTTGGCTTTGTCTCAAAACCTTAACAAAGCATTAAGCAGAATTACATAATTTAAAGGCAGCAAAGGCCAAGTAGGTCATCCAGTGCAACTTCTCAGCAGTGCAATCTGGCATTGTTCAACATATTTAGTGGTGCCTTTGTCCAGTCTAGATCTGATTTACAAGGGATAAGGCTTCTGACCGTTTACATGTTTTAGTCTTTAGAAGTTTACAACATAAGAAGTGTGATACATGTGTCTTTCTTTCAGATAAAGAAATTTCTCTACCCCACTTCTACTAATTTCACTTATGTCAAAAGTCTCAAAAGTCAAAACATACTCTTATACCTCAACAGACACCTAAATAAAAGTGGAAAAGAGCTGCTCAGTCACTCTCTCTTTTCTATTCATTCACAGGAAAAAAGAGCTCTGACTAAGCAAGACCTCTCTCTTTCTATAGTTGTCAGTGCACCTCACCTGTTTTCAACCCTGACATCTGCTCCTCTGGACAAGTCTCTCTTTTTTTCCTCCCTTGTCTCATTTCTCTTTCCACTTTCGACCTTTTGAGTTATTTCCCAATATCTTTTCTCAGAGGCTTTGGGGGATTTTATGAAATACTTCAGAGTGTTCAGCAAAGCTGTATGGTGCCTGAAATTCACAGTCTTTCTGATTTACTATAGTGTGTGGAGGAGCTGCTGTTCCATTGAAACAAATGAGGATTTGATAGAGATTTCTCTGCAGTTCAACTGCCACCTTGTTTCTGCTGTTTTTCAGCTCCACTTTTCACTTCCAACAAAATTTTGAAATCACTTATTCTGATATAAGTTATTTGATCCCAAATTTTAGAGCACCAAATAAGATGTTCAATTTTAACACTTCTGTCAAGCAGGATTTCGTTCTAGCAGGCAACAGTACCGCAAATTTGCGTGCTTAGTTGTGCAGATAAGAAATATCACATTGGTTTGAGCAGGACTACATGGAGGCACAAATTCATCTTGGATGATTTTTTCATGGTGTCATTACCACACGACAAAATGGGACAACTAGGCTTGTATTAGTGCTGAATAAATAAGTTCAGAGGATTTGAATTCTGTGCAAAACCTTTATTAAGGCCATTCACAGATTTGTAGAATCATAGAATATGCTGAGTTGGAAGGGACTAAGAAGGATCATCAAAATTTGACTCCTGGTCCTGCACAGGGCAGCCCAAGAGTCACACCATGTGTCTGAGAGCAATGTTCAAACGCTTCTTGAACCCTGTCAGGCTGGTGCTGCGACCGCTTCCCTGGGGAGCCTGTTGAGTGCCCAGACACCCTCTGGGTGAAGAACCTTTTCCTGGTACATAAACTGAACCTCTCCTGACTCAAGTTCATGATGTTTTCTTGAGTCCTGTCACTGGTCACCACAGAGAAAGGATTGGCACCTGCCCCTCTGTTTCCTCTCTCGAGAATGTTGCAGACTGCCACAAGGTACCTCAATCTCTTCTTCTCCAGGCTGAACAGATGAAGTGACCTCAGCCACTCCTCGTAGGGCTTTTTCTCAAAATTCTTCATCATATTTGTAGCCCTCCTTTAGATGCTTCTAATAGCTTTATGTCTTATATTGTGTCACCCAAAACTGCCCCCAGCATTCAAGGTGCGGCCGCCCCAGAGCAGAGTAGGACAATCCCCTCCCTTGCTCCCCCAAGGCTGGCAATGCTGGGCCTGATGCCCCCCAGGACACCCCAGGCTGGCTGCCAGGGCACTGCTGGCTCATGTTCAACTGGACATTGACCAGGACCCCCAACTCCCTTTCCCTGGCACTGCTCTCCAGCCTCTCATTCCCCAGTCTGTCCATACATTCAGGGATGCCCCATCCCAGGTGCAGAATCTGTCACCAGCAATATTTATGTGCAATGAAGAAAGGTAAGAACTGTACTAAAACTGGAACTGAAATAAGAAAATATCATAAATATTTATGCTCTGAAGTGCTTGGAGTACCATCTGAGTCGTGAAGTCTCTTTATGTGGAGTATTACCCACACCTTTCACCTGTTGCTGAAGGACACGTCTTTGCCAATATATTTTTGGAGCAAAGCATTTCTTGTTATGATAGTAAATTACATGATTTACAATTTCATTTGTGGGGAAGTGTTTATGGAGAATTTAAGTTAAAATGAACAAGATGTGGCCTCTGCTTGAATGTGAAAATGCAGTAGATATGGTATTATCTGCCATACAACAGGCTGAGACCTGTCTTCAGAATTCTATCTATGTGTCCTAGATGTACTTGAAATAAATCTGGGTAAAATGTTCCCTATTATGTAATGAGCGTTCTGTCTGGTCTACCCAGCAAAACACATACAAGTTTTGCCTCATTGTAATTTTATGTGCTCAGTTTTTAAGAGGAACTTTTTTTTTCCCCATTGGGCTGAAATATTCATAAGTAAAAAAACCAAATTTGCAAAACCTGCATTCTTCCACGAATCAAACAAAGTGGAAACCAAGTAAAAGGTTCAAGCTATAAACTATTAATCAAGGTGAAAATCGGACATTGTATTGCTATGAAAATAATGGTTTTGAGTCACCTTAATTGACTTAATCCTCCTGGAATAAAATACTGAATTTCAAAGCTATAATATTCTTTCTGATAATCTGAATGCTAAGCAAGATCATTGTGATTAATGGCTATCATAATTAATGCAGAAAAAATTAATAATGACTCTTGATTTTTTAGCAAAATGATGAAGATGACAAGTATCTTCTGTGATGTACTTACTCTATGTCTAGAAGATATTAGTGTTTTATTACATACCATTAAATGATGTGAAACCACTATTCTTCATTTGCTTTGGAAAGAAATATATTGTAGCTTACTGTTTATCGGGTAGTAAAAGCTCATATATTTGTAGACGAAGTGTGTAGTACATGTCCCTACAGAGAAATTAAATTTTTGGACATGTAACACTTATAATGAGGTGTAGCCAGACTCAGTCAGAATTGCAACAACAAACCTTGTTAAATGAATAATAATTAATTTCATATTTTATTTTGAAAACAGGGCTTTCCAAAACTAAATGGGGAATTTCATACTGAAAAAACATAGTAAATCATTATCCAGTGTCAACAGATACATATTGATTTTTATAGTCAAACTCTTTTTTGGAACAATATGGGAATGCATATACAAAAGGACATTTATCATTACTTCTGAGAGTATAAATGTTTGAGACAGAGTAAGGATGTCAGAAAATAAATAATGGGGGCTTGAGATTTTATAGTATAATCATCTCTCCCATATTTTTTAAATTTTGTTATGATACCAAAAATTAAATATTACCAATTCTTTGTGTTTATATAAAAGTTCAGGAGAGAACTTAAAGTTAGCGGCACTTGAGAGATTTGACTTTCAAATGCAGTAAACGGCAATTTTTGGGACTGAAAATATTTGTCCTAAAGTTTCGTTTCAGGTTAAATCAGTATTTTTTCTGCTGCATTTTTGCTGGATTTTGAGGGTTTCTTTGATTTTCGTGTAGCTCCATATTAGTTGGTTATGAAATGAATGATTTCCAAATTGTCCCCAAACTGCATATACTTTGAGAGAATCATGGGGAAATTATGTTATATTTTTATGTGCATTTATTTAAATCCTCTTAAATATTATTCCTGATACGAAATGGATTTAGAAGATGTTTTCTGCAGAAGTGACAGATCTATAATGAATTCTGAATTCAATATACTTCTGAATTCAAATAATGTCTGAATTTTCTCTGTTTTAATACAACAGGAGTTTCATTCCTTATATGGCGGGCAGTGACTTTGGGGCTTCCCGGTTTGCTCTCCTCTCATTCCCCAGAAGTTTCACTCCAAAATTCTTTTTGCCTTAAACTGGAAAATCCTAAAGCTTCCTTAACAGGATGGATTTTGGGCAGCTTTATAAATGAAAGCTACCATATCGGCACAGAGAACCTGACATCGATTTTTTTGCTGTTAATTTAAAGCATCAGAAAATACATACATCAATTAAAAAAAAAAGTGGAGTGAGGCAACTGAAACCCCAAGATTCAGGCTCCTGCTGACAGTAGTCTGTGTACACTGACAAGTGAGGAGGAAACCAGTTCTTTAGACTGTCTCCAACTTTAAGAGAAATGTCAATATTCAGGTTGAGTACCTTATAGCCTAATCCCCGTGTGCTTGCTCCTGTGCCTGTTTCCTACAGATCCCCCATGTCCCAACACCTGAAAATAGACACAACTTTAAATGTCACATGCTTCCACTGTTTGCTGCTAAGAGAATAGAGATCAGTGAAAGATCCCAAACAGCATTATACAAATCAACTGTTAGCAGATAGAGAGGAGGTCCATTAGGCAGGGACATGCATATGCCTGCCTTCAGCCTGAGAGGTCCTGCATGGCTGAGCTTATTCGCAAAGCTGTGGAAAAATCCTGTCCTCAGAAGTCCATCCACCATGACAGATGTGTGTTTTTTTCATCTGCTCTGTCTCCTTTCTTATGGTTATTTTATAGTGCAGGGCCTGCAAGGCCAATTCTAACTGAATCAGTCTCACATGGCCCAGCTGTCTTGAGGAAGAAGAGGGGACTGGACTTTGTGGGGATGCTGTGGGCTGCCAGACACCATTCCTGGCGTTGGTGTGCCTCTGTGACGGACATGTAGGCTCAGCTCTTCATGGTTAACTCCTAATGAAATTTTGAAACTCTGGAACGGGCTAAGCTTTGGAAAGATCTTCAATTTTGATTAGTGGAACAATTTTCTGGGTGAGCAAACTTCATGGGCCATTTTCTGAGAAGACTGCTGAAGCAAAATGCTGGAGCTCTACAGAAGAAATGGGATGCAAGGTTAGTTTCCTCCTTCTAGAGCTATCATGGAAAAGTGGAACTTTTATTTTCACAAGTCCTTCTTGCTGCACTGGGAAAAACTATCAATCTCTTGGGCAATAACGTTTGACCTTTCTCTTCGTCACCTACAAAAGGGCTACTGTATATTAATTTTAAAAAAATAGATGTAATTTATTCACCTCAGCCACCCTTGGTTTTTTGCACCAACTAAACAGAGCAGTTTACTTCATCCCAATTCAATCTATTTTTTTGCCTATGGGGAGCACAAGTAATAAAAAGCAACCTTATTTAAAGATCACTGCAGTGGGCTTGTGATAGTTGTTCAATAGTGCCAGTGCTGTAGTAGCCTTTGTTTGATGGCCGTGCAGGTTCCCACCAGGTCTGAACACATTAAAAATCTGAGGAAAGCCATTTTCCTTCCTAATAGGAGAATCAATTGGACTGAACACATCGGTTCAGGCTGATAAAATTAAATTATGTGTACTGAAGAGATGGAATTCTTGCATTTATTTTAGCCTTCAAAGAAACAAATGCTAACCAGCACTGATATTCAGGCCAGACCTGATAAGAGCATAAAGCTAGACAAGGTGATTCTTCTTTTATTCTTCTTTTTTTTTTTTCTTTTTGGTGATGGTGACTTTTTTTCCTTTCCTTTTTTTTTTTTTTT